>JAHRHJ020003158.1:0-256211 GCA_019776745.2 Taxus chinensis
GAAATCAAACCAGGAATGGAACCTATTTCCAAGGCACCTTATCGGATGACTACTACAGAGTTAGTCGAGCTAAAGGCACAATTGCAAGAACTTTTTTCTAAAGGTTTGATTAGACCAAGTGTTTCACCTTGGGGAGCGCCAGTAATATTTGTAAAAAAAAAAAGACAGAACACTTAGACTATGTAATGATTATCGGATGTTGAACAAAGCAACAATTAAGAACAGATACCCACTTCTAAGGATTGACGATCTATTTGATCAGATGCGTGGAGCAGCGGTTTATTCCAAGATAGATCTTCAATCTAGTTATCATCAATTAAGGATTAGAGAAGAAGATATTCATAAAACAACTTTCCAAACTAGGTACGGACATTATGAGTTCACGGTTTTACCCTTTGGATTAACTAATGCACCCGCAGCTTTTATGAACTTAATGAATAATATATTTCAAGAATATTTGGAAAATTTTGTGCTTGTATTCTTGGATGATATTCTCATATATTCTAAAAGCGTTGAAGAGCACAATGAGCAATTGAAGGTAGTTTTGGAAATTTTAAGAAAAAGAAAGTTATATGGTAAGTTATCCAAATGTTCTTTCTTTGATACTGAAGTTCACTATTTGGGTCATGTCATTAGTAAAGAAGGAATTGCAGTGGATCCTTCAAAAATAGTGGTAATAACTGAGTGGCCTACACCCAAGAATGTACACGAAGTAAGAAGCTTCATGGGTCTTGCTGGTTATTATAGAAAATTTGTTAAGGATTTTTCTAAAGTGGCTGCACCAATAACTTCATTGCAGAAGAAGGATAAGAAATTTATTTGGAATGATAAGTGTGAAACTGCTTTTAAAATTTTCAAAAGCCAGCTGACTTCAGCACCTATATTAGTTATACCAGACCCTAATGGGAACTTTATTGTTGTAACAGATGCTTCTGGGGAAGGCCTTGGAGGTGTTTTGTTACAAAATGATCATGTCATAGCATATGAAATTAGAAAGCTTAAGTTACATGATCTGAATTATGCCCCTCATGATTTAGAGCTTGCTGTAATTGTTCATGCGCTTCAACTATGGAGACATTATTTGCTTGGGAAACCTTTTGAGTTGAAAACTGATCATTTAGGGCTGAAGTATATTTTCACTCAGCCTCATCTAAATGCAAGACAACGAAGGTGGTTAGAGTTTTTATCTCAATATGATTTTGATATTAGCTACATCAAAGGGAAAGAGAATAGAGTAGCGGATGCTCTAAGTCGTAGGAAGCACATTTCCACTCTTATAACATTAAGAACTCAATTTAAAGATGAGGTAAAAAGTGCCTCAGAATCTGATATATACTTTTAGCAAGTAAAAGCACCGCTTGCTGTAGAACCAAAAGATGAAAGGTATTAAGGTTTTCATTTTGATAATGAAGGAATCTTACGTTATGAAAACAAAGTATATGTACCTTTGCTAAATGATTTGAGAAATAAATTATTAGTTTAATTTCATAATTCTCCCTTTTCTGGACACTCGAGTATCACAAAAATGCTTGTTGATATAAAACAACAATACTTTTGGAAAGGTATGAAAAAGGATGTTATTGAACTTGTGACACATTGTCTGGAATGTCAGCGGGTTAAGGCAGAACACATGCACCCTACTGGACTATTATATCCCCATAGCATACTATAGTATAAATGGCAAGTAATAAGCATGGACTTTGTACAAGGGTTACCTATGTCTAGGAATAAACATGATGTTATCCTAGTAGTTGTAGATAAACTAACTAAAGTAGCTCATTTCATCGTTCGAAATCTAAAGGATGATTCTCCAGTGTTAGCCAAAAGATTCGTGCATGAAATTTTTAGGTTACATGGAGTACCGGAATTGATTATATCTGACAGGGATCCTAGAATGACCTCAAGATTTTGGAAAACACTTAATGCAGCTCTTGGAATGAAACTAAACTTCAGTTATGCATATCATCCGGAAACAGATGGACAAACTGAGAGAGTAAATCAAGTGTTGGAAGATATGTTGCGAATGTATTGCATGGATCAACAGTATAAATGGGAAGAGTATCTTCCATTATTTGAGTTTGCATACAACAACACTTATCACTCATCTCTTAAAATGGCACCTTTTGAGGCACTTTATGGAAGAAAAGTGTAGAACCCCTGTTAGTTGGGATAGTATTGAGGATAGAGTGGTAATTGGACCAGAAATCCTCACTGAAATGGAACAACAAGTAAAATGATTCGTGAACGATTGAAGGAAGCAGCAGATAGGCAGAAGAGCTATGCTGACCTTAAGTGGGTTGATCGAAGGTTTGAACTTGGTGAAAAGGTTTTTCTTCGTGTTAAACCCAGAAAGAGTTCTATAACTTTTGGCAAGGCTGCCAAGTTGTCACCTCGTTATGTGGGACCTTTCGAAATTGTCGAAATAATCAATCCTGTAGCTTACCGATTAGCATTACCACCTGCTTTGTCTCGCATGCATGATGTTTTCCATATTTCTTTGCTTAAGAAATACGTTTCAGACTTGTCACATGTTTTAAATTGGAATTCCTTACAGGTCCAAGACCCAGGAATAATCATGGTTAAACCCACATGAGTGCTGGAAACTCGCCAATTGCATTTGAGAAATCATGAAATACAACAATGTAAGGTCTAGTGGGACCAGTTTAACGAAGAGAGTGCAACTTGGGAAAATCTGGAAGAGATGAAAATTTCTTTTCCCTTTCTTTTTTAACAGAATGGAATCTGTTGACAAAAAAAATTGATTATGAACTTATCTTTTTCATGTCTTTATGTAAGCCAGCTTTGAGGCAAACACTATTCAGGTTGAATAAATTATATCATGACATTGATCTAAGAAAATAATTCATGTTAGAATTGGTCTCTTGTATTGTGAACTAATAAATTGGTTGACCTGAAGGTAAATCAAAATATGTAATCATCGGGACGATGAATCTTTTAGGAGGGAAGCATGTAACACCCTGAACTGTTGTTACTTCCTCCTGAGCACTCAAGTGTTGATATATGATTTCTTCTGTATAAGGACGTGTTCCTTTGATTGTGAAGTCATGCTTGATATGGATTGTATCTTCTTTGCTCTTGAAGATCTTTGACTGAGTCAGAATATGTTTGGACTCTTTTATTTCTTTCATTTTTAGCACCTGAGTTCAATTTGATTTCGGGATGAATTGTGGATTTATCCATCTTTATGACTCAGCCTTGGATCAGTTGCATTGGTCCAAGAGATGTTTTAAGTTTATTCAGGATGAACAAAATTTATTGACCTTACGAAAGTTGCAAGGTCTGAATGAGTTGAATGAGAAATTCCGGAGTTTAACTCAGGCTGATCATGTTAAATGAAATTTGGTTCTAAATACCGTAACATCAGGAAGGCCTAGACCTTAAGCCTAGGTAAGATGTTCCTGGGTATACAGTAAGCTTAATTAGCAATAAAGGATAGGATCCTTTACAGGGATGTTTTACCCTGTTTGGTTCTAATACTGATCGGTCCTACTTGGGAGACCTAGACTGGATTCGGTAAGGTTAATAACCTTAACCTAAACTATAACCTATTGGTTAAATTATTGCTAATCTAACCTAGCCCTAAACTATAAGCTTAATGCTCCTAAGGTTAGCTACACCTAGCACTATGGAAGTAAGACTAATGTCTTACCTTATGATCTAACCTATGTTTCTAACCTATCTTAACTAATGATAATGATGGAGGGGGACCTATGAAGGGGCACGAGTCATGGGCGGTGGTTTCCATGGCATTTATGAGGTGGATAAGGATAAAGGACTTGGGATTTGGCGGAGGTTACAAACGGCTATTGTGACCTGACGTGGCAGTATCACCAAATATGGGAATGGTTGTTTGTTTTCATTTGGAAATCACCAACTTTGGCGGTTGGTGGCAATGGAGAATAGGCGGGAATATGGGAGTTAATGTAATTGATGAACTTCGGTTCCCGAGCATGGATTGCTTGGGAAGGCATGCAAATGGAAAATTGTGTTGGTTGTTTGGTTTTCCATGCATTCCATTTTTCTCTCTGCTTGATCACTGGTTCTTCAAACCAGTCTACTCTGTGTTGCATGGCAACTTTGAGAATATCTAGCTCCTTTCTCTGTCGGGGAAAGTTTATAAGGCATGAAGGTAACAATTTATTGTTGTTTAATCTATCGTGGAAGAAGAAGAGAAGGTGCGAGCACATTCAGAGGTCTTCTTCGGATTTTTAAGCGACACTATCAGGCATGATAGGCCCTAACTTTTAAAAATCTTGCTTTCCTTTAAATGCTTTCATTAGAACAACTTTGTTCAGATGATTTTTGGTTCAGTTGGTTTAAATGGTAGCAATGTATGGAATGCCTGCTCTTGTGTTTTCATGCTGGTTAGTTTACTCTGTTGAAATATCCTTGCTGTAGTGTACATATGGATTCGTTTACTGTTGAAATATCTTGCTGTGTTATTCATGGATTCGTTGAACTTTTGTTGAATCCTTGCTGTGTATATTAAAGATTCTTCTGTTAGAATCCTTATTGTGTGTACGTTTGGTTCGACTCTTTTGAATCTTTGCTGGGAATATATTGTTGAAAACTTCTGTTGACTTCTGTTGGAGTCCTTGAAATGTTTTACATTTGGTTTGACTTCTGTTGAAGTGTGTGCTGGGTTTACTTGTTATGAACACAACTCTGTTGGAGTCCTTGAAATGTTTTTGTATGATTTCGACTTCTGTTCAAAGTTTGCTAAGTACTATGTTGGAATGACTTCTGTTGGAGTCCTTGCAATGTATTTTTTATGATTCTGACTCCTGTCGAAGCTTTGTTGTGAATACTTGTTGGAAATGACTCTGTTGGAAGTCCTTGCAATGTTTTCATGTTGACTTCTGTCGAAGCCCTTTATGTACTTGTGTGGAAATGTTTGCTGAAGTTTGCAGTTTAGGGATTCGACTCAGTTGTAAATGTTGTTGTGTTTACATATGTGTTGGCTCAACTCTGAGTTGAAATGTTTGTTGTGTTTGTATATTGGTTCGACTCAGTTGAAATGTTTGTTGTTGTTGCATATGGATACGTCTTCTGTTTATGATGTTATCTAGTCTCTGGTTTGACTGAGGTAATGAGTTCCTAACTGTGCCATGTCAGGCGATGGCGTTGGGTAATTTCATGTTTGAAGAATGATATGGAAAGAATTGTTGAGTTTAATTTGGTAGTTTTATTGATTATTACTTGGTCGCAAGAACTCTTGTATTGCTTAATAGCTTCAGGTGATTATATAATTGTATTTGGGATGAAACTGTAGTTTCTTCTTTTGAGCTCGACTGATTTAGTCGCAGTGCGTATGATGTATGTATATTTAAACCTGCATCTCTGTGAAAAATTTAGATGGTCTATGAATTATAGATTCTGTATGTGATGAAAAATTAATGTAATTATTGTTTTCTTTACGACCTTGCTTGGTTAATGGGAACACAGCCTGACCGAGAGAAATCTTGCTTTGAGGAACTTTGATGTTTAATAACATATGGGTAATCCTGGGTCTGCATGGATGGAAATCAGGTTTGTAATTGGAAGGGATGGGTGTTGATTTTCTTGCTCTCTCTTCTTCCTTATTAAATTCAAGATTGAATGTATATGCGTTACTCTTGAGAAGTTGGTACAGTCCTGAACATGATTGGAATGGAAATCTGATTGCCTCTGTTTCTTTCTCCTAAGCTGTAAAGTATATGTTGTTATATAACTGTAGGAATAAGAAAATATTCTCTCCTTGTCTAGAAAACTATGAGTGCTTTCTTCTTTTGTATCCTTATGTGAACTCTACGGTACGGGCATAAGAAGAATAGACTGTTAAATTGTATGGAGAGACTGGTAAAAATTGTATTGCAGTATAAGTTTGTATACTTGTAAATACCATTGAAATAATGTAATGATTATAAAGGAATCCCATCAGTTGAACTTGCTGGATGTTATAATCTGCCTTTGTGGAATTGTTAAAAACATACCTGTTGGATACACGAACTGATAGGATATTCATTTTTGAATGGAATAATTTTTGTTGGATTATTGCTGTCCTTAGGTTTTCAGATGGATGGATGTTTTGGATTCATTTTGTTCTTCTTAGTCTCTAATATATATGATGAATCATCTGAAAAATATTTAGGTTTAATTGGCAGCTATAATATGAGTTATGCGTTAAAGTCATGTTAGAATTGTAGAAAGATAATTAGCCTGATTCA
Source organism: Taxus chinensis (assembly GCA_019776745.2). Taxonomy (NCBI): domain Eukaryota; kingdom Viridiplantae; phylum Streptophyta; class Pinopsida; order Cupressales; family Taxaceae; genus Taxus; species Taxus chinensis. The sequence goes on from JAHRHJ020003158.1 coordinate 6,228, forward strand.
TGTTTAAGGATTTGAAGAAATGATTTCATTTAAACAGGTTGTTTAATGAGAGCAATTGGTAGAATGCAATTGTTTTAAGAATTAGTGCTTATCATGCTCAGTTCACAGAACTGACCTGTGCTAACAAATTTTGCAGATGGCTCATTGTAAGTAATAAAGGCACGCGGATCTGATATGATGCTCAGATTGTTTAATCTGGTTTTATGATGAATTCCTATTTGATATCTCTAATTGTACTATAGTAAGAAAGTTGTTCTTTTGCTGTTGAGTATTGTATCCAATATGCCGAAGTGCATAAGTTGTAATTGTATGGATTGGAAATAAATGAAAAGGGGAAAAATTGTTACTTATGTGGCTGCATTTTTAATTGATGGAATTGATCTTCTTAGGTTCGATTGATTTTAAGTGCATTTTTATTATTGTATACCTTGGAGTTATTTGGTTTCTCTAAGTAGGCCTTGTAAAGGTTATGTGACTGAATACTTCGTGAATGATTAGTAGTTCTTTTATGTTCTAAATAAGGCTAAATTGGAAATTAGTCCACTGCCTTTCGAGAAGTTAAGATTAAACTAAACCTTAATAGGTAGCTGAAACGGGAAGAGTAATCTATTACTCCTATCCATGATCTAAGTAAAGACAACGTAACTGATGATTTTAAATCACTATGTCTTAATAACAATAAGCATGATATACTTTCAGACTTGAGAACTGATATAAACCCTTATGGGTTTAGTTATCATCCTTATGAGAGGACTTAGGGCTATTGCCCAATTATGTAGAATAAGATTATTGGGAACCAATGATCTCCTTGACGTGATCTCAAATCTTATTAAACTTCTCTCTGTGAAATTGAACTTAATTAAGTAAGGCAACTCATGGGTGTGGAACCCAGGGGTTGGGAAAAGACTACCTAGATAGGAGAGTCTTAAATTATAATTTCAACTCAACGTAAGTAACTCTTTGAAGTTATGTAAATCTTTCCGAGGCGGTTTTGTAGGATGTCGACACATGTCAACTGCAGGGTTGTACCTTCGAGAAGATTAGGATCTTCTCGAGGATACAACAATGCAGGTGACTTATGGCGACACCCTTTGCATTGATCGTTAAGATTTACACCTTAAACTCGAACAAGTTTTTACTCTGGGACTGGTTAGGAACATGGTCATGTTATGAGGCTGCCCTTGGAGACTCGGGGTACCTTGACACACAGGGTTAACTAGGGTTGACCCAGTATGTCAGCTTACCCTAGTCCTTCGAGAGCATCCTTATAATGTTGTCATGTTATTAATCCATTCCTGAGTGAATGACTTGGGACAGGGGAGGCTGACAGAAGTCAGTATAAGACATTCTAATTAACATCGGAGTGGGGTGAAGGACGTATTCCAGATTGACGAGTATGCCGTCAAGGAATACGAGATATGAACAGTATGTTTCAAATCTTTGGCCAAAGTATTGCAAGCTACTGATTGCGTTGTCCTATGTCACCTAGTCTGAGGGACATGATGCCGATGAATAATGGTAACAATTATTCAGATAGGTTCCTTGGACAGAGCATTCTGAAATCCCAGATTAGGGAAGAGAACTGCAAGAGTGAAGTGTTAAAATAAAAATGCCAACTCTATGATACTCATGAATAGATCGGTAGATCACTGAGTCATGGAATGAATAGATCGGTGGTACACCGAGTCATTACAGCTGCATATGGTTATCTGTTATAAGAATGATTGTTATGATCTGTGAGTTCTAAATTATGTATTTAGAACTAGGAAGCACTTATCAAAAATAAAAAATAAATTTCTTGTTCTAATGTACTAAATTGGGAATGTTACATATCGGGCACGATGCAAGAAAAATGTGACCTGAGTGGATAAGGTGCTAGCCTAGCAACAGGGTGGCCTGGAAGGGATATGCCTTGCGATATAAGCTTCTAGAAGGAAATCATGATAGGGAGTGGTGAGCTCAATCCTGGAGAAGCATGCACCATGGAGGACAACTTTCAGACACTTGGTGATAAATCTGAGGCTATAGAAGAATGAGTTGGTAGTTCAAGAAGGATATATATACAAGTGCCTATAGAATAAGAGAGAGAGAGAGAAATGGATAGAGGGCGGAGCTCTACAAAAATACTATAAGGAATCTATTAGCTTGGGTAAATAAGCATAGGAAAGGATGCATCAAGGGTTTTGGGGTTTTAAATTTTCTTTTGAGAGCCTAGCTATATGAATTCGGTTATAATGCATGACTGCGGTCTAACTTTTTGTGACATTTTGTAATGGGCCTAATGAATGTAATGAGGTTACTGGTTTATGTGAATATGAACATTAATGGTTTTGATGCATACATCCTTCTTCATAGCTTTTTTTCATTTATGTTTATGAACCAAGTATGAATGCTTGTACAACTTCCTTTCTATTTTGGTGTATTTTCTATAATCTGTTAAGCTCTTTTCTTCCTGGAATGACTATAAGGATATAGAAGCTATTCTGAGCTCTATGGTGTTTGTATGTCTTATTTCTTCTCAAATATCTTAAACTTGGATCATAGATGATGTTTCCCACTAAACTCACATAAAACAGAGACTCGACCCTACATGTGCCTCAAGTGAGTGCCCAGTGCCCATTGGGTGATAGGACGATGCGCATGGGATTTCTTTCCTTTATGATGGGTGTAAAAATGACTACATCTTGGTTCCATTGCCAGGACCTCTTTTCGAAGTTGTAGTGGGAAATGGCATACATCATGATCTATGTAATGAGTAATGACAGAGTGTTTAACTTTGGAAAGTGTTGAATCATGGTTCAAGAGCACAGAGGATGAATTTTCTCAGAGATTCAACACTGGATTTGAGTTTGATGCACATAGATGGGTAGAAGAGAACCTCTACCATGATTTATATGAAACTTTTTTCTATTGCTTCCTAGTAGAGTTGTATGAATGGATCTCAACATATGTGTCTAGATCAAGCTGGTATTATAGATCACATGTGTGGACCTAAGAAGTATACCAAAGGCTGCAGGATTCATATTTGACATGGACTCATGTTGTGGATCATTGGTGGAAGGGTGTGTTGGCTAGCTACACTCTAGAGTACACTATTTCCACATATTATTGTCTGAGAAGTTGCTGAGTTTGAATTTCTGCATGGGATCCTAGAGGATCATTTCTACATGCTATCCATATAGAAATGAAGATACTAATTGTTACCTTGAGTTTAGAGGCATTTCCAATGGCCAGCTAAACCATTCTGAGTTGGGTAAGGAAGCTAGGGTGGAAGAAGATGTCAGATATTACAACAGAGAAAGAAAGGGAGGAGAGACAACTCAAGTATAGTGAAGTCGCGTGAAAGGGAGATTGCTAGACAATGAGGTTGCAAGTGTGATTGATCTATGGAGGTAGACATTGTGGGAAGGATTGGAGGTTCACGTAGAGGATGTGGAACCTAAGCAGTCTGTACTACCCATCTTGGAAAGCATGTAAGAGAGACCCCTTCGGCTTCTGATGAGAGTTCATCATGTGGAGAGAGAAGATTCGTTGGCACATGTATCTGAACCCACCTAGTGACCAAACCCTGGCACTTGGTTTTCTAGATCAAGGAAGGAGTATCGTTGACCCAGTTGGTATCAGTGGAAGTGACAGATCTATGCCCAGGAGATACAATTTTTCATTTCCCACTTCTATGGCTATGCATATTCTAGTATTTGGAGGAATTTTTGGACAAGGATAAAGTACACAAGCCTTCGGTCTCACATCTAGGAGTGGTGTGGGGTACACTAGTGGTAGTGGGGCATTATCACAGACCGTCAGTGCACAGTTCAGTGGAACCTTGGGGACCCTTGGCATGACCACTACAGGACTTGGTGGATCTGGTGGCTTAGGAGCACAGGACCTGGTGGATTTGGTGGGTCAGGAGGAATAAGAATTGGTGGATTTGGTGGATCTGGTGGCTCAGGAGGCACAGGACCTAGTGGATCTGGTGGATCCGGTGGTAGAGGAAACACCAGAGGGAACCAAGGCTCTGGCTCAGGAGGAAAAGGGCCCCAGCCACCCCCTCAAGTCTTCTTTGAGATGTCTTTACATTTTCTAGATTACAGAGGTATTGAAGATGCTACAGAACATGTTCACAAGTGTGAACTGCTATGGCATGCAAAGGGGATCACAACCCCAGAGTGGAAGGCTAGTCAGTTTATAATGACGTTGCAGGGGCACCTGCATAGCTGGTATAGGAAATATGACCCTCATCAAATGGTGGTGGATTATACTACTTTAAAGAATGCCTTCTTGGTAGAATTCCACATTCCTAAGTTTGAATAGAAGAGCATCAGTGCCCTGAAGGAGATTCAACAGGGAATGGCAGAGAGTGTGCGGGAGTATGATGCACACTTTAAAACTCTCTTGTCTAAGTTATCATATGATATTCACCCTTCACATCATGCTCAGTGGTTTGTTGGAGGGTTGATCACTCCTTTTAGGAGAGATTTATCTCATAAAACTTTCACAGACCCGCGTGAGGTGTTAGAAGCTGCTCTGCATGCCGAGGCTATTGGAAGTGTTGATACTGGTGTTAGCCCATTTTTAGAGGCTCAAATTGCTGCTATGGCTAAGCAGCTGGAGAATTTTTTCTGTGAACTCAGCCCATGAGACTTGCAGTGGTATATGGTGTATAGATTGTGAAGTAGAGGGGCATGTCAAGGATAGTTTCCCCCAGAGGATAGTACACACCATGACAGTAGACTGTGAAATTTTTCATGGGGACCATGATGCAAGTAGATGTCCCTTGTTACAGCATGCAGTTCAGAAGAATGTGTCTTGCTACTATAATATCTACACCTCTACAACCCATGATACTAAGGATTGTAGGCTTATTGACCAGATCCATGAGGCCATTGATCATGGGGTATGCCAGCATCACCAGTAGTTCTAAAGGTGATGATCACCGTTATGAGGAGCATAGAGATGGAGGTGTGTGCGGAAGGGGATTTCATGGAGGATTCCATGGTCATGGTAACCACAGAGGAGGAAGAAGTGAGTTCCCATGTGGAACCTATTTTAATTGTGGATCTACAGAGCATTACAAATGAGAGTGCCCAGACCTATTGCAGTGCTCATGGTGTGGGAAGAAACACAAGTATGAGGAGTGCCCTGAGTTGTTTGAGCACATGAATCAGCAACAATGGAAAGACAAGGGTGTTGCAATGGTAAGCATTAAGAAGATGGACACACAATGGATGCCATGGGTAACACGTGATGCAGGCTTAAAACCTGTTTTGGTAACAACAAGAGTAGAGGCCGCGTATGCAAAGGAAATACCAAGGCAGAGGACTCTGGTTTCAAGAGAAGAAGTGGTGCATGGAAAGTACCCAGATCCTGCTCATCAAAAGGAGGTATATCAAGATACCATGGATGTCATTCAGAGTTTACAGGGAGAAATCTAGTGTCTAAAGGAGCAGTCTAGGAGGGAGGAGCAAAGAAGGAAGGTCGAGGCGCCAAGAGATGACCTAGATGAGGTCAGGGAAGTATGTAAAATGCTAAGGCAAGAGAATATTATTCCCTTGCTAGGAGCATGGTTGAGAGAGAAGGTACCACGTGCCAGAGAAGAGCATGAGAGGTAGGTCCTTACATGCAAACCTTCCCCCTCACAGCCTTGACTATGATAGGGAGATCATGTTAAATACAGTAGTGGATGGATGGCTGCTGAGTAATATCCTCATTGACATAGGCACGGAGGTCAATGTTCTCACCTTGGATGCATGGCATCAGATGGGAAGGCCTGCATTACAGCCATCTTTGAATGTGTTGTATATGGAAAACAAAATGAAGGCAATGCCCATCGGTGTCTTAAAGGATGCAACTATCACCATTCAGGGAGCTAAGTTTACTGGGGACTTCGAAGTCTTGGCACTCACCGAGGTAGACAATTTCCCAGCACTACTTGGGTGCCCATGGTGTTATAAGAACAATGTGGATCTTTGGTTCAACAAGGGGTACATTAGCTTTGAAAATGAGGAGGAATGAGTCATCATACCCCTGGCTGATGGGAAGTCAACACCCTATACTGAACCTTTGGGAGAAGAGGTCCTGGATAGAATATATGTGTGCTCAATCAGGGATCCAGAGATAATCCATCCTACTGACAGAGTTATCCAGTTTGAGGATGCTCAGTTGGTAAGTGACACCACTAGTCTAGCATGTGATAATTGGGCACATGGAACCTATGAGTTGATCAGATGACATTAAGAGGATCAGGATCGGTGACAAAGGTGACAAAGGTATGCATAGTCTAGTGCCTAGGAGGAAAAGAGCTACCTAAGTACTCAGGAGGAGCCTCCCCTGAGGTCTTTTTGTAGAAAATGGAAGCTCAGTGGAAGGAGGAAAATGAAAGAAGGGGGATGTTAAGTTACGTCCTACTAGGAACTGCTGTGTGCTGGTGGGAAACACATCAGGATAATCTCTTGGAATGGTGTGAAGTGAGAATTTCCTTCTCTGTTCATTTCTCTAGAAGCAATGCACCCACCACCATCAAGGACTACCATGGTAAGGAGCCCACCTCTTTCCACATCCAATCCTGTGAGAGAACCTAGAGGGAAGGCATGGAAGCTTTTCCACCATCCCTCTGGGTGCACAAACTATATTCTACACTACAGGGTTATGCACACATGGTACATACATTCTGAGACATGCCACCAGAACAGGGAATTGGAAAGAGCTAGTGGCTGACCTCATTCAAACAATTGAGTATCAAAGTACCAAGCCATCAGTTGATAAGGCATTACAGGTTGTCAAGTGCCTTACCATGGGGGATAGTGCCATGGTAGAAGATAGGCTACTGGACTTGCTTGGTGAACTAGGTTTGGAGGCACACTTTGAAGAAGAGGAAATAGAGGAGGTTCAACTTGAGCATGTGTGTGTGAAAAAGGAGAAAGGAAAGCTTGTATATGTAATTGATGGGGAGGAAGAAAAATATTGGATGTTAACCATTCTTTAGGGACGCGTGAGGTAGTGGACAGTGCTGATACTCATGTGTGCCTACCATGAACCTTTAAAAACTAAAAAGGTTAACATCAGCTCAGGAGAAGAACCTAAGGAAGCTATCATTGGAGATTACTGGTCGGAGAAGGAAGTCTCTAAGATCATTGATCTTTTGTGTGAATTTGAGGATTTATTCCCACGTGGGTACCATGAGCTCAAAGGCATCCACCATTCCTTGGGGGAGATGAGGATAAAGCTGAAGGATGGTGCACACCCAGTCAGGAAGAGACCCTACCAGATGAATCCCAATTTGTGTGTGAAGGTAAAGGAAGAGTTAGAAAAAATGATAGCATCTGGGATCATTGAAGCTGTTGAAGAATCAGAGTGGATAAGTCCAATGGTAATCAACATCAAGAAGGATGGGTGGATTAGGATCTATGTGGATTATAGGGAGCTGAATGTAGTTTGTGTCATCGATCCTTTTCCAACCCCCTTCACTGAAGAAATTTTGGAGGGAGTCACTGGGCACGAAATCTATTCCTTTACGGATGGATTTTTGGGGTACCACCAAGTCTGGATTGCAAAGGAAGACCAGGAGAAGACAACTTTTTCCACTGAATGGGGAAGTTTTGCATACATGGTCATGCCCTTTGGGTTGAAGAATGCACCTGTTGTTTTCTCGCGCATAGTGGTATAGGCATTCCAGGACTTCATCCATAAATTTCTTCAGGTCTATCTGGATGATTGGATGGTGTATGGGCTAGTAAAAGACCATTGTGATAATTTGAGGTTGATGTTTGAGAGGTGTCGGTAGTTGAGGATATCCCTCAACATTAAGAAGTGTGTCTTTGCTACCCCCTTTGGAACGTTATTGGGGCATATCATATGTAAGGAGGGCTTGCTAGTAGATCCTGCCAAGGTTGCAGTTATTGTGGGATTGGGGGAGCCCACTAGCCAAAGTGTAGTGTGGGTTTCTTGGACACATGGGCTACTATCAGAAATTCATCAAGGGGTATTCCAAGATCATTGTGCTTTTAGAATATTTTCTCAGACATAAAAGTTCCTTCTATTGGGGAAAGGTAGAAGGTGTTTGACACATTGAAGGATAGGCTTGTCACCGTGCCTATACTACATTTCCCCTCTTGGGACAAGCCCTTCCATGTTCATGTAGATGCCTCTAAATGGCCATTGGGGCAGTGCTTGCACAACCTAGTGAGGGAATTGTTGATCACCCCCTATGCTTTGCAAGCAGGAAGTTGACACCAGCAGAGTAGAATTATACTACGACTGAGCGTGAAGCATTGTCAATGATCTATGTGCTTCACAAGTTCAGGAAGTATCTGCTGGAAACTCCCTTTATCTTCTACACTGACCACATGGCATTAAAGTACTTGGTGAACAAGCCCATTCTACAAGGGCACATATGTCGGTGGGTGCTATTATTTCAAGAGTTTGAGTTCATGGTAGTTGTGAAGCCTGGAAAGAGTAATTGTGGACCTGATCATTTGTCAAGAATTGATTTAGGGGAGGACACACAGAGCATTGAAGAGACTATGCCAGATGCACAACTATTTAGGTTACAGTGTGTGCCCTTAGATTTGGAGGAAATTGTAGTATTTCTAAAGGAAGGTGTGGCACCGGAAGGGATGAAGACATTAGAGAAAAATCAACTAGCCATACGTGTCACCCTACATGTTGATCAGTGGGGACTTATACAAATTAGGGCATGATGAAGTTTTGTGTAGGTGTGTACTAGAGCATGAGCACCTCGCCATCATAGAGGAAGCACATGGAGGAAGTGCAGGTGGACATTATGCAGGTGATGCCACTGCATGTAAAATATTAATGGCAGGATTGTGGTGGGAAACTCTGTATAAGGATTGCAAGGACTATTGTAAAGCGTGTGACCACTGTCAGTGCATTGGCAAGCTAGGAAGGAGAGATGAAATGCCTTTGCGCCCTATCCCTAGCACTGAACCTTTTGAGAAATGGGCAATAGACTTTGTAGGCCCTATTGCACCAGTAACACGTAGGACTGGATCACGCTACGTAATCACTTGCACAGACTATTTGACAAGGTGGGTAGAGGCAGCCCCAACTAAAGACTATACAACAACTACAACAACAAGATTTTTGTGGGAGAACATTATCATGAGGTATGGATGCCCTTTAAGTTTAACCAGTGATAGGGGTACACATTTCTTGAATGAGACCATGAGGATCCTATTAGCAGAGTTCATGGTGGCTCATCACAAGACTACACCTTATCACCCACAAGAAAATGGAACTGCAGAAGCATTTAACAAAATACTGAGTCATACCCTGACAAAAATTTGTGATGTCGGAAGACAAGATTGGGATGACAAGGTATCAGCCGTATTATGGGCTTATAGGACAACTTATAAAAGGATGAACAAAGCCACACCATTTCAATTGGTGTTTGGCATGGAAGTTGTTCTACCAGTTGAGTTCATGTTACCTTCTCTATGAATAACATGCACATAGGAGGGTTGGCTGATGAGCAAGCACTGGAAGAGAGAATTGATGAATTGATGAAGCTGGATGAAAGATGATCACTCACCAGGTGGAGCCAAACAGTAGAAAAAGCAAAGCAAAAAGCATGGCATGATCGCCACATTAGGAACAAGAAGTTTGAGGTTGGGCAGATGGTCTTACTGTATGATTCTAAGTTTCTGCGCCACCCTGGGAAGTTAAAGGTCCATTGGTTAGGTCCCTATATAATCTCGTACATCCTTGATTCAGGTGCATGCCAGTTACAAGTGCTGGATGGAATGAAATTTCCTAGACACTTCAATGGGAGTAGGCTGAAGCCCTACTATAAATAAGGCTTCTTGGTGTTTGTAAATAAGGTAGTTTTTCCAGATAGTTTAGAATTTCCTTTATGCATTTCCTTTCTTGTGTTTCCCTTTCACGTTGTTGTTTTGTTTTGTGCTTTGGGCACTGGTAACCTTGTTACTTTTTGAAGGTTTTGAATGCGTAGAGGACCACACATTTTTTTAAGTGTGGGGTGGAGTGATGTGAAGGAAAGCATGGGTAAAGTGCCAAGGAGGATTGTGTTGGAAATCCAGTTGAATGGCCTTGTTGAAAGAGGTGCATGAAAGAAAAGGTAGAAAAGGATGGTTAGTGTCAAGATAAGGCTACTTTCAGATCCCACGTACAGAGGAGGAAGAAGGGCATAAACAACATGAGGTAGGTGAGAGAAAAAATCATGACAGAAGAAGTGCCTTTAGTGCTGGTTACACGTGCACAAGAGTCTCCTGTCAAGATGGATTGGTTGTGCCAGAAGGTTGGAAGATTTTCCGTGCAGGGTTGGGCATGTGAGTTAGGGCACAAAAGTCAGGATTTGTTTGAAAAAGCCACATTAAACATTAAAAGTATGGTGGTAGGTGAAGTAGCATTTAATGCTTAAAAATGGGAAAAACTATAAATAGAGGTTCAGACATTTCATTATTCACTTTGTGAATACGAAGAGAAGAGATTTTGTGAACTAGGGTTTCCAGAGTTGATCCGTGTGAAGAAAAATTGCAAGAATTTGAGCGTGAGTGACCAGTTTGGATTTACAAACTAGAAAGGAAGTGATTCATGGGTGTGGGAAGAGTTGTGGAGAAGCATTGTCTGGTGAAAAGAGATTCCAGTTAGGGTTTGGTATCTAGGGCATGGGTCAGAAAAGAGTTTCTTCTCCAGTTTGAGATCTAAACTTGGAAATGGGTAGTAAAATAGAGCAAGTGAAAGAAGTTGAAGTGTTAACATAAACAATGGCACCCAAGAAAACTAGTTGGCACACCTAAGAAGGAAAAGGGAAAGGGCAAGGGCAAGCAGCAAGAAACTGTTGCGAGTACAAATGAAGAGTGGTATGCAGAAATGTAGTACCCAGATGGAGTATTGCTTGGGTGCGAGTGGGAGTCCCATTTAAGAAATATGTCAGTAAATGATTACAATCATCATTTGAGCATGATCGAGAAGGAAATGGCACTGGAGTTAGTGCACCCGATGAATAAAAGGACACCAGAGGGTTTTCCCATCTATAACGATGATGTAAAAGTGAAGTTGGAGAAGTCAGGATTATTGCAACTCTTTGAGTTTCCCTACTTTGGAAATCCTGAGCACCTATATCAATGGTTGATGTCGTGTGCACGAAGATTACTTTCACTTCGCAGGGCACAAGATGTGCATTACCCCTCAGCTTGTTTCACATTTCACAAGGCCTCATCTATGAAGGAGAAAGTTTGGAGGATGACCTATGTGACAAGGAGGAAATTAAGGAAACCGTCGCTACTTATGCATACAAAAAGGGGTTGAGGTACTTTGATATCATGGACATCAAGGACCCGGTGATGAAGATGGCCATGCACCTTGTGACAAAGTTAAATGGCCAGGAGAGATGGACCCAGGTAAACAAGTCCTGGCTGAATGTTTGCAGGAGGATTTCAGAGGGCACCATCTACAACTTGTCTACATTCATCATGGATAAGATTTTCAGCAGCACGTAAGAAGGTGATAAAATCCTCTTTGGTAATGTCTTGTTAACCATTGTATTCTCAGAGATTGGGGTGCCAGATGCAGTGGAAAAATTTGTGTGGGAGTACCCTGCTGAAGACCCTTCACCTGCAAAGAGGTTTGAGAAGTACACCTATGATAGTATGATGGCCATGCACAAGGCATGCCTAGAGAAGTGGTATACATGCCTGAGGAACACATTCGGGGTGGAATGGAGGATCCCTGAACAACTACCAGTGACCACCAAGGGAGAAGCTGAGTTTTCTGTGTACCAACATTTCTACCTTGGTAGATTTAAACTGATAGATGAGACATGGAGCCCATGGTGCAAGCTCCCTTTTTCCTTCACAGCTCAACACTTCCAAGCGGGAGTGAACAGGTTCAAAGAATCCAAGAAGTTGAAGTTGGACCTTGGTAATCTGGACCGGGACCATAGAGAAATGCGCAAAGGGTTGGTCTACCCCAACAAGCGTGCGTACATGGAGAAGTACGTGTCGCATGAGGTCCAAATGGTGAGACCCATGACTTTTCCCATTACAGGAGGGACCGCGGCATGAGTATACCTCCGCATAAGACCCAAATTTGAGAAGGGCACATATCTGGAGAATGAGGTGTCCATACCTGAGGACCCAACTAGAAGGAAGAGACCCATGCCCAAATAGGAGGAAAAAGAACCAAAGAAGAAAGTACCAAGTGTAGTGGATACACAGGCAATAGGTACCCCTGGGACAAGCACCAGAACAAGTATGTATTCACGCAAGAAAAATTCCATAGTCAAAGAGAAGACTCTGGAGCCAGAGGAGCCATTAGACAAGGAGTCATCAGAAGAAGAAGAGACAGAGTCACCTACACTGGAATCCCCAGTTGGGAAGAAGTAGAAGATGATGGAGGAGTCAGATTCTGAGTACACTGAGAGCTTGGGGGCCTACCAGGGTGAAAGGGATGATGATGAGGAAGATGAGCCTGAGGTAAACCAAGAACAACCTGTGTTCAGTGTACATGACTTAGAGGAGGGAGAAGGAGAGAAGAATGAGTACATCTTCACAATGAGAAAGGAAAGACAGGAGGAGGAAAGTGACCAAGACAATGAAGGGAGTGAAGAGGTAAACAAGGTGGTGGAAAGAGAGGCTAAGAATATCATTAAGACCTTGGTGGAAGAGGAGTTGGAATGTAGTGCTGAGCTGGTGATGAATGAGGATAAGGAAGAGAGCGGGGAAAAGGACCACGACAAGCACTAGAGGACCCACTTTAACTGTAAATATTCCTAAGGGCATGTGCACATGGGAGGAAAGTATGCGTGGAGGAGGAGAGGCCATGGATGGGTTATATTGATGACCCCAACAAAGTGTTGTGCACATGGTTCCAAAGCATGGTTCCAGCAGAGGAGCTCCTGGAAATGTCATCTTTTGATAAGGAGGCTGCATACCCATGGACAAGGAAGATGCTCTCATGGGCATTTGAGTCCCATCTTGATGAGCCAGAATTCGAAGTAAGCCATGGGGCAATAATAACATTGTTGGAATCAAAAGGAGACAACCTAGTGGTGAATGCTCAGTGGCTCTCAGATGAACAACTGTGCAACATGCTCAACAAGGTCTCCATTGAGGTTGAAGCTAGACTCTTTGGGTGGAATGATAGAGTCAAATTTCTGGAAGATGAACTAGAGGAGAAAGAGGAAGAGCTAGCTGAGAGGACAAAGGAGCTGAGTCAAGAAAAGCTGATCAAGTGCCCAGTTGCAGCGTGAGTTAAAGGATGAGAAGGCTAGAGTGTGTGAAGTATACAAAAAGGTGGAGTCCATTACAGATGCAATAGTGTTGAAGCATCTAGACCTAGTGCCTCCCACGTAGAAGTATGGATCTTCCCTGGAATTCCTGGAGGACTTAACAAGGATCCTCACCATGGAGAGGTAGCCGCTAGCCTTGGAATCTATAGAAGAAGTGGCCACACATTTAGAAAAGGAGGATAAATTGAAAGTCATGGTGCTCATAGCTGATATACAACAAGGTCCTTGCTGATGTAAATATTGCTTCCCAGAATATTGAGGCCGTATGACAACTGTGTGGACAGAGACAAAGTGACAAGCATGCTGGTCGCCAATGATGAAGTAAAACTTAAAGAGTTCTAGGAGAAGAACAAGGGGAACAGAGTGGAGTGAGAAAAGATCCTAGCTGAGGTAGAAAATAAATCAGAAGCTATTGAGGCCTTACGGGGCTCAGTTAAAAACTGGCTAAAGGAACTATACCTGCAGATTACATGAAGGATGGATGTGCTGGAGGATATAGGCAAGGAGTTAGAGAAAATTGTTGACACCATGAGTGCACAAGGGGATGGGATGGGTTTTGATCAGGTGAGCACCTTAGTAGGTGATCTTTTCCAGAGAGCACAGAATGAGGTCGATGCCTGGAACAATCTGGAGGCTGACTTGCAGAAGAACTTTCCTCTCTTATTGCTTTAAGTAGCATCATTCCCCATTCTTCCTTCTTTTCCCATTCTTTTTCCCCTTTATTCTTTTTCCAAGATGTTAAGTCTTTGTGTATTTCTTTATTCTTTGAGGAAGTTTCTGAGGGTGGAGAATAGGTAAAGTGTGGGGTGATGTTGGGCCCTTGAAATATCAACTAAGTCCAAAAAGGGTGCATAGGCGCGCAAGGTTGAAAAAAGTGCAAGATAAGGTGCACAGGGAAGGGTTCAGGTAGGGTTTTGGTAGAACCTGGGATGCGCACCCGCAGAGTAGAATCCAGGACTTAGCCATTTTTGACCTATTGGGTAGGACGCAAGAAAAATGTGACCCGAGTGGATAAGGTGCCAGCCTGGCGACAGGGTGGCCTGGAAGGGATATGCCCTGCGATAGAAGCTTCTAGAAGGACATCATGGCAAGGAGTGGTGAGCTCAGGCCTGGAGGAGCATGCACCCATGGAGGACCACTTTCAGACACTTGGTGATAGATCTGAGGCTGCAGAAGAATGAGTTGGCAGTTCAGGAAGGCTATATATACAAGTGCCTATGGAAGTAAAGAGAGAGAAATGGATAAAGGGTGGAGCTCTATAGAAATACTACAAGGACTCTGTTAGCTTGGGTAAATAAGTGTAGGAAAGGATGTATCAAGGGTTTGGGGGTTTTAAATTTTCTTTTGAGAGCCTAGCTATATGAATCTGGTTATAATGCATGACTGCGGTCTACCTTTCTGTGACATTCTGTAATGGGCCTAATGAATGTAATGAGGTTACCAGTTTATGTGAATATGAACATTAATGGTTCTGATGCATACATCCTTCTTCATAGCTCTTTTTCATTTATGTTTATGAACTAAGTATGAATGCTTGTACAACTTCCTTTTTGTTTTGGTGTAAGTTCTATAATCTGTTAAGCTCTTTTCTGCCTGGAATGACTGCAAGGATCTAGAAGCCGTTCTGAGCTCTATGGTGCTTGTATGTCTTATTTCCTCTCAAATCTCTTAAACTCAGATCATAGATGATGTTTCCCACTAAACTCACATAAAAGGGAGACTCGGCACCAGCACGTGCCTCGGGTGAGCATCTAACACTCGTTGGGTGATAGGTCGGTGCACATGAGATTTCTTTCCTTTATGATGGGTGTAAAAATGACTATAATTGAAGGAAATGATGATGGTTGGAGGGAACCTGTGTGTGTATGAAGGAAGAAGCTGTAAGTAACACAATAGTTATAATTTTTTCATGATTTTGATTTTTGGAAGGGGTCAAAATTTTGTGCACCACTTTTACCAAGTTTTTTGTGTACTTGGTGTAAAAAATGTGCCCTATCCTCATTGAGCCATGTGGCGGAGCATGATTTACTACTAAGGATGAGAGAGGGGACTGAAATTTGCACCTTAAGCAGTTGTCAGGGGCACATGGTTGACAAAGAGATTAAATGGGAGGAATGGTGAGTTTTTTTCCCATCCCCAAAATATTTTGTGCACATGGGACACAAAAATTCACCCTCACCTTGGCTTGATAAGTGGTGGAGCATGATTAGTCAAAGCAGAAATGGGAAATGACACCTGAGGGGCTTATCTTGTAAGAAGGAGCTGAATTGCGGTCATGTGAAGGGTCTAGGTGCCAAAATAGGGTAGGATAGAATTTTATTTAAGAGCGACTTGTCGGGACATAAATTGAGTTCCTAGAGGAGTTTTTTGATGAAATTTTATATGATTACAACTATGAAAATGGAATTTTGTAATACAATGGTGGGTTTATAATCTCCTGATTCATCCATAAAATCCCTGAAAAATAGGATTTTTAATCTGGCTTGAAGGTTGTACATGAGAAAATCTTGGATAGGACAGAATAGTGCACTGAGGGTTTGAAAATATTGATTCCACCATATTGTATATATTTTAATTTCCTTTTTGAAAATATATTTTTTGACTCTTAACTCCTTCTGGAGCTCCCAGAATTGCTTCTTGAAGCTCAAGGGTAGCTTTTTTGGCCCTATGCACTGCTTAGGCCTCCTAGACCCACTTTTGCTGAACTTTCTCCAAAACTTGTGAATCTACCCAAAACCTTCTAAAATTGATTGAAAATGTTCCTATCTCTATGGTACCTCCCTGATGAAATTTTCCTTTCATTCCATCCCAGGGGGTGCACACTAGCTTGGAAGAAGATTGAAAACATGCCCTTTCCCAAGCTTGCTAAAAGGCTTGTCTTGATGGATCTTTTCCTTAAAGCTTTGAATGAGATATCCCTAAATACCTATGGATACACTAAATCACAATTCATACTTCTTCATGAGATGGGATAGGACTGACTCGGGGATTAGGGTGATATGAAGGAGGTCTTAGAATGACCTTTGAGTAAATTTTTTGGGGAGGGTATGGTTGTCATGCTTGAAAATTGGGAATTTTCTTGTTGCACATTTACATGACAACAATTGGCTCCAGCTTGGGGACATGTTGTGGATTGAGTGAAATGAGGAAATAACATGAGAAATACATAATCTCAATTTCAATTTACATATCAGTGCCTTATCCGTTGGGCTTCGGAGTCACCAAAAATATATGCACAACTTGCTTTATTGAACACACACACACACAAACACACAAACAGAAGGGAAACACATGAAACAGGGAAACAACACACAACAAAAAAGGGAAACTATGTTACAGGGGATGGATATTTACAGAGGCAGGGAAATAATATACACATACCCAACAATGGGTTGAGAAAAGTACATGCCATCATGGAACAATGGATTGAAGTCTGACCTTTGAAGCACAAAAATTGTTATTTGATCAAACCATTTTGTGATGGATTTTCAGGGATTGAGAAGAAAAAGGATGAACATAATTCCAGCTTCATACTCATACTACATAGAGAATGTTCTTGCATCCAATGAGCACTTCATCACTTTCTCAAAATTCTTGTACCTTGATGCTTCTGCTTGACACCCTGCGATCATGATGTACACCATTCTTCCATGTCTTCAAGAGTGGGAAAATATTCATCCTCTTTGAATTGCCACTTTAAATCATCTCTTACATCAACAAGGCACTTAGAAGGAGAGAGAAAAAATTATTTTCTTCTATCAAGAACATCAACAAATGTTGCTTTGAGAAGATTTCCTGTCAGAATGTTGACACAAGGTTTCTTTTATGATGCAAACATGTTTTACACCATTCTTGGGAAGTGGGTGTGAGAACATTTTCTCTACTACCTTCCGAGATCATGAACATTCACAGATGTTCGTAACCATCTTCAAGATTCAAAATTGGGGCAACCTTCAAAGTACAATCCTTGGCTTTCATAGAACCTTCATGTTTTTACACTCATAAAAATTTTCATACTGTGTGAAATTTAAAATGAAAATAAGCTCAATGCTTTCACTATCCATTCATCCATCAAGATGTTTTATTTAAAGGAATTAAAGGAAGTCATCAATTTCATCCTTATTTCATAAACCTCTCATTGTGTGTAAAAACATTGGTTTATCAAATCAAGTTCATTTTTTAAACAAATTGTCTCATCAAACTATAAATTGCATAAACATTGATTCCATATCTTGAGTCAAGAGTTCAAGATTGAGATTGGGTATCTTCATTTTCTTCTAAAGCCTTCAAGATGTCTTAAACCGATGGTTCTTTTGAGTTTACCATAGATTCATCTTCTCCTCATGGGAGGGATCTTCATGTTTTGCCTCTAGGATATGGTTGAAAATCTGATCCATACGCACCCATGATTCATTTGAAACATCCTCATTCACCTCTTTCATGCTTTCAGTTTCCCAAGGTTCACTTTTTGCAAGCACATGAGCATACTTGATTCATGAAACCTTCTGACAAGGAGAAGAAATCCATGCTTTGTGGGAAGGGTATTCCTTCGAGTTCAAAATCCATATCATCCTCCTCTTGGTAGGAAGCAGAGAACCATGTTGGGGCAAGCATTATGGGAAGAAGTTTCAGCTACATCTCAATCATTCATTATTAAATTCTCTTGCTCATATGGACAATGAAAGACTTCATAATCACTGTGATGATCATTCTGATCCTTAGGTGAGAAGAGGTTGTGCTCAAGCTGTTCATTCTCCTCAGCTTTGAAAATGAATTGGCCTCTCCCATTTGGTCATCCATGATTGAATCAGGAAGGAAATTTGATTTTTCAACTTCTCTATTTCTTCATTCAACATTCCTACATCACTTCACAGGAATCAAAATAGGAAGGAAAGATTATCCATGATCATTTTGAATTCATCCTCCTTTGGTCTGGGATGTATGATGGTTCTCTTGCACTTCTTTGCATACCTCCATTCCATCACTAATTGAAAGATCAAAATTTGAAAGGAGATTATCCATGATTACCTCAAATCCATCATCTTGTATTTCCTCATTGTTGGTGGAGTCTTCAGAAAGCATTGAATCATCCATCATGCAACAAGAGTCTTCCTTTGAATCCATTTCTCCTCCCATGGGCCGTGCTTCAAGACTAAAAAGAATTGATTGAATGGTGGTTCCATCTCCATGTCTTCTATCTCATCCTCCATGATGTTGCTTTGGTTCTCATTGGATGGTTCAAGGATAGGATCTTCTTCAGGAGCATTCAAGAATCTTTTGGGGATGAACACCTCATAGTATGGGCAGCCATCAGGGTCTTCCTCCATAGGGTGCATCTCATCTTCTCCCTCCATTTGATGAAGTGCTTCAAGATGTTCGTACCTCCTTTGCAAAGATAAATCATATCTCCAAAATTCATGATAGGATTTCATGGAAAAAAAATCTGGGATTTCCTTCTACCATGCTTAGAAGCCTTTGCACATATTCTCTTCTACAAAAATTTCCATTTCTTAGTGCTTTTCATAGATACAAGGAAGTCATTAAGGATAGGGAGATGAAATCCTTGTATAATGCCATGAGTTTATTAGTTCAAGTTGTGTAAAGTTGAAAAAGTTAGCTTCAGTGGATTCTACACCATCTCGTCCTTCATACAACCTTTTGTATCTCTTTTGAACCTTCTTCATCCATATCTAGGATTCTTGATCATCAGAAGGAGAAATTCCCATTATTTTTCCTTTAGCAACACTTTTCTTGAATTGTAACCACCATGAATTGATAATTGGGTCTTCACATACAATGATTTTCTCCATTCTGGAAAGTATTTTCCTAGTTTCTGTGGAGATAGTGTGAGCCTTCTTTCCTTCAAATTTCTTGGCTTTGCAAGAGATGTTCCAGAATGATGGTTGATCAAAGATTTTTAATTCTCAGCAACCCTCTTCTTCTTCTTCGTTGTCACTTATTGGTACTTCACTCTAAACTGGAAATTTCTTCATTATGATGTGGGAAATGAGCATGATAGGGGTCTGTTCCTTGATGGAGTTACCTTCAAGAATTATTTTATTTTGAAATCTAATTTTTTTAATTTTTTTTTTTAATATATATTTTTTGTATTTTTTGATTTTTTTGGGCAAGAGATCCTTTTTTTGGGTGCACTTGAGGAAATATCTCCCCAACAGAGTCACCAAAAACTGTTGGTGAGAAAATTTTTCGGTATGGAAAATTAGGTGTCTCCACCAATGTTCATGGGGCTACGCCCCTCTGCATTGAATGGTACAACTCCCATTATTGAATGTAACTAATCCTAATCCTATCTAAATGTTGTGGGTGGCCAAATTGGCTGGGGATCACACAGGGACACTCCACTGAACCTGTGGAAAAGTTCTTGTACGGGGTACAAGGGAGGAAATTACAATGATGAGGGGAAAGGAGGGAAATTAGGAAAGGAAGATTACTTCCATGAGTAGATTACAGAGATCACACCCAGTAACAAGAGTAGTTCAACATTCAATATATAGGAAAGAAACATTGAAGCTAGAAAGATCGATGAATCAAAACACAAAGTCTTCAGATTCACTTACCAAAGATACAAAGCTCTTGCATCACTATGCTTACAAAGTGTATAAAAGAGGGAAATAGAAGAACCATGAGATGCTTATAACAACCATGCTTATTATGTCAATGATGAGAGGAAACCATGCATACAAAGCTGCACACATTCATACATCTTGGAAAGTAGAAACTCTATTCCTTGATTGACATTTACACAAGTTGTACAAAGTAAGGGAAAATAAGAAAGCATGTAGAGTAAATGTAGCTTTATTTCATGTATATGGATGACACAAAGTCCAACAACATATCACAATCCACTATTGCTACAAAGTGATAGTTTTTAAAATGAATAGAATCCCTTGGAATGGAGAGGCCATCCCAATTTATAACAATCTGGATTGTCCTTTCACCTCTCCCTCATATGACTCTTCATTTCCATATTCTACTTGTGACCTTTTGTTTTCCATGAATTAAGTATTTCTCTTATAATTTTGAGAAAATACTTTTACAAATTTAAAATATGTCACTTAAGTGAATAGGATGAAAAAAATGATTGTTACCAATGAAGAATTATAAAGAAAGGGGGGAGAAAGGAAAAAGAGAGAGAATGAAGAGGAGAAGGGAAGAAGGAATGTCGATGAAGATGATGCCTTGCTACCTTCACCTCATTTCTAACTGATTGATGAAATGTCCCAATGTGGTGAAATTTGGATCTCTAAACTTTTATGCCATGAGAAACCTCCTCCAGATGATGCACAAACACCTCGAACTAAGTGTTTAAAACACTTGTTGAGTAATCACCTTGATGACCACATGTGTTGCTCACTGAGGTCCACTCCGAAGAAGCTTGAGGATTGGAAACTGATCTCTGATGACTTATGCTACATAGCCACATTGTTGTACTCATCAGGAATATTTGATGAAGTTAATTTTGAACACTTTATCTCACCAATGATGATCACAATTCCTCCTTGGTACATGATGCATAGACATCTCGGTCATGGAATGAGTGTTGAGAAACACTATTTTAGGACTTCCCAATGTGAGCTTGGGATGGACATAGGCACTATTCATGATGATCCCTTTTGATACTTGATTGATGAACCAATTCAACTCATTGAGTTATTTGTGACCAAATTATTTCGAATCAACCAACTCTCTGAATGCTGAAGATGGATCCACCTATTGCGTACTACGATGCCTTGCATTACTTATAAACACACTTGAATTCAAGATGATGCTTCCAAGACCAATATGAAGTTATCATTTCTTTTTTTGAGCCTTAGAATCATATTAAAATCCCATGAGGATGAAAAAAATTAGTGATATAAGTTACTACAGAGATGGTAGCAACTTTCTGCAACTGGAAGCTAAAAACTGCTATTTTTAGAAATCAGGACCCCAGGGCTGCTATTTTGGGTAGATTTCTTTTTTGGTCTTGTTGCTCTTACACTGAGGTATTTCCTTCACATTATTGGGTTTTCCAGATGTTTTTGGGTCAATTCAAAATACTTTCCATTTTTGGAAAGTTGATTTTTTCTCTTTTTTTTAACTTTTTTGGACTTTTTCGACCCTTGTGCCCTAGTTTTCTGTTTGTGTGATTTTCATTATTCTATCTTCTGGAGGGGTTTTCCATTTTTGGAAACTTACTAAAAATGGAAAGTGTGAACCAGTGGCACTTGATATTTTTAGAATCTAAAATTAGGAGTGTTGGATTGATAAGAAAAAATCAGATTCCTTCTGGGTTTTTTCTCTTCAGTCTCTATACCAATTCTTGGCTCAATCCGCTTCACGATTTGACGACAAATGACAGAAGAACACTCTAGGGCACAAAATTTCAAATGGATGCCATTAAAAATCAGGGAATCCTTTGAATTTTTTTGTTTTTTTAAGCTTCAATGCATTTTGATGAGGAATATTTTCTCCAAATTTCATTGAGATTCGGATGCATGGTTTGGGAGATATGAGTAATTCTTCGTTTTTTTGCCCTAGGGTTTCTTGACAACTCATACTCTTGAGTTTTTTCTTGAAAATCCTCTGTTTCTTCACTGTTTAACAACATATAAGGATGAAAAATATGTTTTAGGTGGTGTATAAGGTTTTGTGGCATCATAAATTGAGGATTGAAGGAAATTTCAACATTTGGAGGGAACCTGTGCGTGTGTGAAGGAAGAAGTTGGAAGTAGCATGGCAGTTAGAATTTTTGCATGTTTTTGAGTTTTGGAATGGGTCACACTTTTTTGCACCACTTGCACCAAGCTCTTGGTGTACCAGGTGCAAAAAAATGTTCCCTATCCTCATTGGGCCACATGGAGGAGTGTGATTTGTTGTTGGGTTGAGAGGGGGGCTAGAAATTTACACCTTAAGTAGTTGTCGGGGGCACATGGGTGACCAAGAGAACAAATGGGAGGGATGGGGAGTTTTTTGCACTTGTCCCAACCAAAAATTTTTGGTGCACATGGGACAAAAAATTGTGCCCTCACCCTAGCTTGACAAGTGGTGGAGCGTGATTGGTCAGAGCAGGGGCTGGGAAATGAAGCCTGGGGGCTTATCTTGCAAGAAGGAGTTGAACTGCGGTAATGTGAAGGGTCCAAGTGCCCAAATAGGGTAGGCGTGATTTTTATTGCAACTCTTGCACAAAATATTTTGTGCACTTGGTGAAAAAAAGTGTGCCACTCTCCCATTGGTTGGATTTCCAGCCCAGAAATTGGCTAACTGTTTGAACATGTGCCTTGGAGAGCGACTTGTTAGGACCATAACTTGAGTTCCTAGAGGAGGATTTTTTTGATGAAATTTTATATGATTCCAACTATAAATGGAATTATTAATCTAATGGTGGTTGTATCATCTCCTTGATTCATCCATTTTATCCCTGAAAAAATAGGATTTTTTATTCTGGCTCCAAGGCTATGCATGAGAAAAACTGGATGGGGGCATAGTGCACCAAGGTGTTGTGAAGAATATGATTCCACCATATTGTATATATTTGAATTACCTTTCTTAATATATATTTTTTGAATCTTAAATCCTTATGGATCTCCTAGAATCACTTCCCAAAGCTCAGTAGCTTTTTTGGCCATGTGCACTGCTTAGGCCTCCAAGACCCACTTTTGCTGAACCTGCTCCAAAACTTGTGAATCTTCCCAAAACCTTCCAAAATTATTACACAATGTTCCTAGACTCTTTGATACATCTCCATGATGAATTTTTTCCTTTCTTTCTTCTTCGGGGGGTGTGCACCAGCTCCGAGAAGATCAAGAAAATGATCTTTCCCAAGCTTGATAAAAAGCCTGTCTTGATGGATCTTGCTTTGAAGACCTTTGAGTAAATTTTTCAGGTAGGGTATGGTTGTCATGCTTGAAAATTGGGAATTTTCTTATCGCACATTTACATGACAACAAAAAGATAGAAAAAGGATGTTCTTGGTGTGCAGGATAGTGGAGTAATATTGTTAGGAAACTATAGATGCTTTTTATTAAAGTTTTGGAGTAGAAAAATCAACAGGGCAAGACCATAGAACTATTATATAGTCTACACATAATCTATATGGTCTTGACCTTGAAATGTGCATTCATGGACCTTAAGACAATATGGACCTAATTTTTTTTGTCTTCCTTTCTTGTCTAGAAATGGTCTTTATTAAATGTTTCTATTTCTTACACAAATTCTTGATGCCTTGTAATCACCTACAAAATTTGAAACCCTTATAACCTGCAAAACCCTTTAGTAGAGTGTCAATAAACCAGAAGGAGAAAAACATGTATGTGTGGTTGAGGTTAGGCTACCCTTATAGTCCAAATACCATTTGATAAATCAATCCAAGAATTCCACTAAATTCCCTCATTGTGGGATCAATCCTCTTGTAGTTCTCTTATGCTCTTGTGTAAGTGTTAATACCTAACCAAACCCTTAAGTGTTCCGTTGTGTCTTTTGACACCAAGATACTAAGATAACTACATAGTATATAAGAATGTACCCAACATGGTAGTAGTTAGATGTGGTTTTGCCTCAACTATGTAACCTAATCCTGTGTTGATTCAAACCCTTATGCAACACTTGGAGTGAATTTTCTCTGCCTAAATATGTCTCTATGACCTTAACATTCTTGGAAAATGAGGAATATAAACTCTTTGACCTAGTTGAGTGCTTGAAAATTGTCATAGGGACTTCTTTAGATGATGTGCAACTAATTTGGGAAAATTTAGGAATCCTTTGAGTGCTTTTGGAATGATTTTTTCAATAGGACCTTGCAAAAGTTTTAGGTGAGTTATAAATTTAAAATGAATTACTTTTATAACATTACGTAGGTGAAATATTATAATAAGGATGACCCTAGGAAGATGTGAAAAACCCAGAGAAGAGTTTAAAATTGAAATTTACGTCAAAGAATGTGAATGAGATGGACCATATAGGAAGGCCAAGACCAAGCCTTATATACCAAACCTTCCTTACATGAAGGTTTAATACTTATTTGATCAAATAATATTTTGAGAATTGAAAAAATGATAAAGTGTAAAGATAAACAATCTGCATAAGAGCTAGAGATATGAGATGATAATATTTTGAATGTGAGCATTTTTATTAGTAAGGGAGCATGGTCAACTTGGCATTACACAAGGATAAGTTACCAAATTTTAATGTTTACACTCACCTGTTGAGGCCTATAAGTTGAAAAATAATTTTGGAGATGTAATGACACTCAATATATGTGCTAAAAAAAGGTGTTAGACAAGGTAGTGTGGAGTAGGCCCCTATCTCCACCATGCAAAAGGTTAGAATTGGTGTTTTGGAATTAATCTTGGTGGGGGATAAGGGAAAGGACATATTATTGTATTGATAGGCCTTGATTATAACGAGTATAGAGGACCATGACATGATATTGTCACAGGGCTAGGTGATTAAATGTAAATTTGAATTAAATCTTATTTCAGAGTAACTTACTATAAAAAATGATATTTAGGTGGCTAAATATGGTAATGTGCGAGCAATAAGAATTCAAAAATGTAAAACCTAAGTAAATGAGAGAGGGATGATGTCTTAGCT
Organism: Taxus chinensis; assembly: GCA_019776745.2. Taxonomy (NCBI): domain Eukaryota; kingdom Viridiplantae; phylum Streptophyta; class Pinopsida; order Cupressales; family Taxaceae; genus Taxus; species Taxus chinensis. Next base: position 31,087 of record JAHRHJ020003158.1, read on the forward strand.
GGTTCTGTGTAACATGGGAATGGTTGGGACCATGTATATGTTGGAAAATACTGGAAACAACATCACAAAGGATTGATGAGGGTTCATAACCCTAGAAATGTACAAGAGAGAGGTATCCCCAGGAGCACATGAGTGCCCTAGGTGCTAAGGATTGATATCGACATGTGTGTCTACATAGATGCTTGGAATATGATCTTTTTAGGTCAAAATGTCTTCGTTGTTAATTTTTCTTGGTTGCTCCAGTTTCTATTTTAGATCATCGATTGCACCTGTAACCTACAAAAAAGTGACTAATTACAGATGCCCATAAAGCACATCAATATAATAAAAAATATGTAGAATATGGAGTCAGAATGACTCCGACAGTCACCTGAATAGTGAACTTACAACTGAGTGCCGCACTACATCTCAGACTCCATGTAATTCTCTCTCTCTCTCTCTCTCTCTCTTTGTGTGTGTGTGTGTATTCATGTCTCCTGCCCTAGGTTTACCTTATGTAAGTTTGACAATGACACTGGGATAGATCTAGATTATATGAAATATGAATAATGTGTGTGATGGAATAGAATGAACTCCCTTCCTACGTAGTGTATGAAGATCAATGGAACCCTTGTCCCTTATATGAATGTGATATATGTATGCTTTTTAGTGCTCTTGTGCCTTTGTGCAATATTATGTGGGTATAGATAATTCTTATAATGTTTAGCCCCCTTTATTTGAAATAAGTAACTAAGTATATATATGATTCCCTTATTTGAATTTTGTGATTGATAGCTAAAAGACTGACCCAAAGTGTTAAAATGTGACCAAGAAGTGAAAAGGACTAGAAAACATGAGAAGAATAAAGAGAGGGAAAAGAATGCCTAAAAGGGACAGGTGTGCTTGGGCATTGATGTCCTAACTAGGCGCTAGTATCTGAGTCCATTAAAAGGTAAATTAGTCAAAGTGCCAACATAACTGTAAGATTTGTAAATCCAGTAAAGTGCAAGAGATAAAGCAACCAAAAGGCCAAAAGGAGTTGTCAACCACTAGTTTTATTTCTTAGGAATCATGTATACATTATGTTAGAAATGAAAAACAACTGAGAGGGGGGTGAATCAGTCCCTAATTAAACATTCTCTTTTCTACTTCAAACAACAGACATACACCCTCATGAATCACATACATTGAGGCATGATCATAATTAGATAAAGTTCATTAAGAAATGAATACATATCAAGAAACAAGATATACTCAAAAACCTTATTTATTGGTATTAAATTCAGATTACAACCAATAGATACTTTACCATTTTTACTTCATTCACATCCTCCTCATGAAACTCTAACTAGGTACTAACCTAGATGAGACTTCCAGGGGTTTTTTATTTGTAGTAAATGCTTTTCTTAAATAGAAGAGAAAAGGATGTTTTTTCCAAAATTAACACACCTAAACCCAGAATACCCTTTTAAAGAAACAAAACCTTCATGAATATGACTCATTACACTTCACTTTCTAGTTGACTCGTTTAACTCCCTACCCTTGAAGTTAAATGGGGATTTGAATGAAATCATAAGAAGGAATTATCAAATTAATATTCATCTACACATATGAAATATTCCTCTTGCAACATGAACTCACAATTTTGACTTGTATTTTGTAACGGCCAATCAGATTTTGTCTTCTCCTCCAAGTGAGCTCATATTTTGTCTTCTACATATAAAACTTGTCCCCGAGGATTATAAGAATCGCATTCACGTTTTAGATGGTCTCACCAATTCAAAATAATTTTCTTGTATTCTTAGAAACTTTCCACATTATCCAAGACATTCATTTAAGGTCACTTAGGTCTACTACAAATCAGATTCCTCTACTAACACAACTATGAAAAACAATCTATGTAGACCACTTACACTCATCTTCATGACCCAACTAATATATAAAAAATAATCTTAGGAAGTATAATTATCATTAAACACCACTTTACCAATCAAGATCCAACTCAAGACTTAATACATTAATAAATACCACTTTGCAAAACTTTCCTGAGCTGGTTTCAACATCTCTAAATTAGGTCTTCAAGAATTGAGCTTGATTCATACCTCAAATCTCTTGATAATGGATACAAGTAATTAATAAATGGAAATATGATGAAGTCCTACTATCTCGTCCACTTTTATCATAATTCTCCAATTCATGGAATAAGGCTTCTAAAAACTTGGATCTTCGCAAATTGTCTGGCTAGTCATGAAGATAGAAACAAACAAGTCTTCCACACAATGTGGTCAACCACCTCCAATTTTTTTTTTTGGAGATTACTGTAACCTATAAAAATTCAATTAGGATGTATACAACATGTTCACAGCATTCATACCCATAGGTAAAATGGAGAAAGTTTCACCTTCATGCTCATTCAGACATTCAGGATTCATAATAAGCCTAGTATGGAAGATTTGGATCATTCATCTTCAAGAAAGAATAAACATTTCCTAGCTGAAAAAAACATCCTAACACATCATATGGGACATTACCAAGATGAATAAATTAATAAATGACATTATTTCAATGCAATTTGATATGGTTAGCTTCATTCTTCTTCACTAGTTTCTCAAGACAAGCTCCTTTTGTCGGTAAGCTTAAATATGAAGAAATTACTCCCATTTTATCCAAATGAGTAACCCAAATGACTTCATTAATTTTTTTTTTTAAAAATTCCAACATCATCCACCTTAAATTTGAGTAGGGGTTCCTTTGCAAGTTTCTTCTATATACTGAAATATTCACAAAACACATATTTTCCAGTGGGGCCCACCAAACATATTGAGCTAAAAACGTCATATAAATGTGTCCTAAGGAGTCCTATAAATTCTAAAATATGTTTACAAAAAATTAATTAAGTTAAAAACCTACCCAACTCAATTTTCCAAAATTGGTCCAAACTGGGGTTTGGAGGGTTAGAAACATGCTCACAAAAATGGATAGAAATTCTAAAATAATCAACCAATCACCCAAATAATTTTTGCACCATAAATTTATCCTAATTTAATCAATTTTTTTTTGTTATTATTTATCCAAAAGAGTCTCCACAATATTTATTTACTGCTAAGAAGGTTGGTGCTTAATTATCATACTTTGAAAAATCTGATTTTGGAAATACTTGCATAACTTGCAAAATATCCATCCTCAACTTCTAAAATTTTTCTCACACCTCAAGGAAACATCCTATAATAATTATAAGTGATTTTTTTCTTTTTTTTTCATCCTAAATATTTCCATCCCATCTCATCTAGATGCCCTTTGGTTTATGATTCTCAATAGTTGAACTATGTTGACCTATAGAAGTGCCTAAAACACTTCAATAGCTACTTAAGAAGTATTTTACACACAATATATCACCATTTAATGCTCATACCATGTTTTGTTTGCATCATCACACCTTGGGTTGACATTTTACACCTTTCTTTCTTGTGGATTGGCTTAAGATAGCTCCATACTGACTTGTTTCAGTCTCATGAATATTATTTGTCTTATATATATCTTTCTAAACCTATTGTGACACCTCATATTGATTAAAAATTTATTTTCCTATATTTTGGAGTTAATTACCATATTTTCTTGATTTACACCATGTATTTACATTACGCCAAGGCCTAAAATGACTTGACTTGACCCATACATTTCATGAATGGACCATGTGGACATGTTACAAACTCATTGACACATCTCACTCAACTCATGGAAATTTTTTGAGCCTAAAACCACCTTTAAAATACTCAATCCACACATATGCACCTTTGGAGACCCCTAAATCACCTAGCCAACATACCTAGATCACCTAGCCATTCTCCTATATCACCTAGCCAACATACTTAGATTACCTAAAATATTGTGACATCAATGTAATTGACATCAATGACAACATAGGTGACACAAAATTCCAAAAAACTCCCCCTTTGTTATTTATGGAAACATTCCTAGAAACATTGATGGAAACCATGAATGCACACACACTTAGATGATCTCATTTGCATTTTTCTTGGCACACTTCTCCCCTTTTGACATCTATGTCAAAGGTATGCATGGAATTGAAATGAAAACCATTGACTAATAATGAAAACCAAGCTCATCAAGACAAGAGAAAGACAACTTACATGAACATAACTCCCTCTAGGATTGTGTTTTCTCCTTTCTTGGCCCTTTTTAGCAAAAATTGAGATTTGAATGCCTGGTGTAAAAATTTAAATGCTTCCCCTAATACTGTACCTCTCTGTTTTGCCCATATTTTGGTCATTTATCCTGCTTCAAACTTGTGCATTTTCAAGAAAAGATGCTAAAAATGCAAATTTTGCCTTCTTTTTCCAAATCCTTGTTGTCGTGAGATGCATCCATGATAAAAGAAGGTGTATTTTAGCTTATAATAGGATCTATAAGCCTTTAAGACACCATCCTACCATCCATTCATGTAATGTAAAGGATTTTTAAGATCTATGACACTATATTGACCATCTCTTTACTGTTTGGAATAATCATATTGTGCATACTCAAATCATTCATCGACCTTACTCATGTAAGAACCATACATCCATACCTGAAGTCTTCATAAATTTTTCTAGACAAGCCTTCTAAAAAAATTATATACCTAAATAGGTGAGAAATCATGCATCCTCTTCCTCTTATGATAGTGTTAACTCATACTCTATCACCTTATAGTTATCTGATGTATCTTTTACTAGCTTGGTAAGCACAATCAAACCTATATCATGTCATCTTATCGATATTTTATTTATGGACATACCTAAGAAGGACTATATTTTCTTTTCATTTGATGAAAACATTTCTACAATCCTTAAATTAGTCAAATTACTTAGAATTAGGCTTTGTAGAAGATAATTTGGACTTCAAAGACCTTATGGACCATATTTAACCTCAAGAGTCAACTAAAACCATGAAATTATTAGACTTCACTATGTTCTTCTCAAATTCATGTGACAAACATAATGCATAATAACCTATAAAGTCATCACAATACTATTTCATAGCTTAGTGACACAAATTCATGCTAACAAACCTGAAGGACCATCTTGGCAACACAAATCTGTCTTCTTCATTTTCAACAATGTATACTTAACTCTCATACTTCATATACATTCTTCAACAAATTGAGAATACAAAAATTACATACATGCCTTGAGTAAGTTCACAATCTACATTATAGACCTTAAAACATAGATGTATACCAATAGCCTTTAGGTTTATCATGTGAGATCATGATTCTTCATACAGTCATTAAGCAACCTAAGCCTTAAGACACTCTCTAAAGAGTTATCCTTACAAATTTTTCTTTCAACCCTTCCAATAAAGCTCTTTCAAATCCTTGATAAGAATATTTTTCATTGTTATACACATTTCCATCTCATGATTCTCCTCATACACCTATTTTCCTTATCTAGATTCAACTTGCTGCAAATTGATACACACTAGATTTTGTCAAGGCAAACACATTACAAACTTGGTTAATAATATCTTATTATGTTCATTAAGAACATACAAGGTATTATAAGTATTCAATACCCCTAGCTTTCTCATTATCAATTCTTATGAAACCATCATGCCCATTCTATATTATTCTTATCTTTATATTGGACCCAAACAATTCTATCAAAACTTGTATTTGAGGTATTTGTTTATATATAAAACAACTCTTTTCTATATCACATGTTCTCTGCTTGGATACTTTGCTTTATGGGACTATAGTAGTGTGCAGTCATTTTTATGCCCTTATAACAAGTCTAATACCATGCACACTAACCTATCACCCAGTGGGCACTATGCACTCACCCGAGGCACGCGTGGGCACCGAGCCCCTCCTTTATGTGAGTTTTGTGAGAATACATTGCTTAATGATAGAAAATTAGATGCAAAAAGGTAAAGAACAATGCATTCATTTTGAGAGCCTAGGATGGGTTATTATACCAATACAATCATTAAAAATCAAGAGAAACATCATACAGATAACAAATTTGATCCATATAACATAGAGAAATGACACTAGGGTTTACATCCATGAACATTATATTCTTAGAATATAACCATACATTCATATTGATCATAGTTGAACAACCACATTACATTCACCAAGGCCATAACAGGTTAATGCATCAATGTAGATAAGAATCATGCATCAAAACCCCTAGTTATGCTTTCTATATAACTAAAAATTGTCACAAACCCATCCTCCTAGGTATGCTATCACTCTTACAGTCCTCTTAATGAGAACTCCAACCCTCTGGAACCTTCAATTATTTCTGCAGATATTTTCCCTTTATCCCCTCTATGTTGACCCCTCTTCTCTCCCTTGATAGCGCACACTTTTTCTTCTACTCGAGCATCTATATATATAGCTTTAGCATCCACCACCATGCCTTCCTTTAGGAGTAGATCACTTGCCAAGTGTCCATGTGGTCCTCCAATGGAGCATGCTTACTCTGATCTGAGCTCTCCAATTTTTGTAATGATGTCTTTCTAGATCTTTACATCGCATGAAATATTTATTTCTTGGTCACCATGTCACCAGGCTCATACCTTATCCACTCCGTGTGCTTGGTCAGATCACACTTTCCTCATTTTCTTCTTGGAATTCTTAATATGGCTAAGTTCTGAGACCCTTTGTTTTGTCTTGCGTGCACGTCATGGTTTTTACAAACACCTTATAAAACCCTTGTACTGCACACTTTGCCTTGTGCACCCTTCTTCATATTGGTCCTACGTGCGCATGCACCCTTGGGGAATTAGTAAATATTCTGAGGCCCAACATCACCCCACACTAATATTTTTCTCCATCATCAGAAACATTCTTCGAAGAATAAAGAATGGTGGGACTCTGAATATTGGAACAAGTAATGAAGGAATGAAGAATGGAAGAATTAAAGAATGAAGGAAAGAAGAAGAGTATGTTTATTGCTAAAGGAGGAGTGGGAAATCCTTCCTTATATCTATTCATGATATGATGATCATGCCATGCCTTTTGTCTAGCCTTTTCAGTCTTCTGAATCCATCTAGCAAGTGATCACCTCTCGTCTAACTACATTAACTTATAAATTATCTCTTTGAGCACTTTCTCATCAGCCAATCCTCCTGTGCATGCTATACACAACGATGGTAATATGAATTCAACTATAAAAATAGCCTATGTGCCAAACACTAACTAAAATAGTGTGTCTTTTTTCAGTTTCTTGTAGGTTGTCCTGTATGCCCATAGAATGGTTGATACCTTGTCATCCCAATCTTGTCTTCCAACATCACAAATTTTGGTCAATGTGTGAATTAGTATCTAGTCAAATGCCTTATTTGTTCCATTTTCTTGAGGTTGATAAGGGGTATTATTGTAATGGGCCACCATAAACTCTAACAACAAGATCCTAACTGTTTCATTTAGAAAATGTGTGCCTCTATCACTTGTTAAACTCAACGGAAATCTATACCTACTGATTATGTTTTCCCATAAGAATCTTGTTATTTTCACTATTGTGCAATCCTTTTTAGGTGTTGCCTCTACCTATCTTATCAAGTAATCAGTGCAAGTGATGATGTAACATGAGCCAGTCCTTCAAACAACAGGTGAAATTGGTCCTATAAAGTCAATTGACCATTTTTCAAATGGTTCAGCATTGGCTATAGGCCTTAAGGGCATTTCATCTCTTTTCCCTAGCTTACCAAGGTGTTGACAATTTTCACAAGCCTTGTAAAATGCAATACAATCTTGGTAGATGGTTTCCCACCAAAGCCTTGCAAGTAGAATTTTCCACATGGTGGCATTTCCTGCATAGTGTCCCCCTAAATTCCCACCATGCGCTTCATCCATAATTACAATGCGCTCATGTTATAACATGCATCGATGCAGAACCTCATCACATCCTAACTTGTACAAATATCCACTAATCAGCATGTAGGGCATGATGCATATAACCAACTGATTCCTCTCCAAATCCTTCATTCCTTCTAGTGCCACACCCGTTTTAAGAAATAATGCAATATCATCTAAGTCAGAGGGTGTGTGCCACAATCTAAATAGTTGCGTGTATGGCATGGTATCCTCAATACTCTACACATCCTCCCCTAATTCAATTCTTGAAAGATGATCAGGTCCTGAATTACTCTTTCCTGGTTATACCATAACTGAAAAATTGAATTCTTGAAACAACAAGATCCAATGACATATGCACCCTTACAAAATGAGATTATTTACCAAATATTTCAACACCATATGATCTAAGTAGAATATAAATGGTGTTACCAGGAGATACTGCCTAAAATTTTACAATGTGTAGATCATTGACAATGCCTCATGCTCAGTAGTTGTGTAATTTTTTTTTTTGGTGTCAACTTCCTATTGGTAAAACACAAAGGGTGATCGATAATCCCCTCACCAGGTTTTTCTATCAATGCTCCAATGGCTGTCCCTGAGGCATTAACATGCACATGGAAGGTCTTATCCCAAGAGGGAAATTATAATACGGGCATAATGACAAGCCTATCCTTCAATGTGTCAAATTCCTTATGTTGTGCCTCTCCCTAGTGAAAGGAAATCTTGTGTTTAAGTAATTTTTCCAAGGGTACGGCGATCTTGGCATACCCCTTAATAAACTTCCTGTAGTACCTCGTATGCCTAAGGAATCTACTTACTATGCTTTGACTAGTAGGCTCTCCCAATCCCATAATAATAATAACTTTGGTGGGATCCACTAGCAAGCCTTCCTTACATATAATATGCCCTAATAGGGTTCCAAATGGAGTAGAAAATACATAATTATTAATATTGAGGGATATCCTCAACTACCAAAATATCTCAAACATCAGCCTCAATTTTTCACAATGGTCTTTTACTAGCCCATACACAGTCCGGTCATCTAGTTAGACCTAAAGAAATTTATGGATGAAGTCCTAGAAGGCTTATACCATGATGTACGAGAGCACATTGGGTGCATTATTCAGACAAAAAGGCATGACTGTGTAGGAAAAAATTCCCCATTCAGTGGCAAAATTTGTCTTCTCTTGGTCTTCCTTTACAATTCCAACTTAGTGGTACCCTAAGAACACATCCATTAAAGATTAGACCACATACCAAACTAATCCTTCCAAAATTTCTTTGGTGAAGAGGGTTGGAAAAGGGTCAATGACACACACTGCATTCAAGTCCCTATAATTAACAAAGATCCTTATCCTTATGTCCTTCTTAATGATTATGAACATTGGACTCACCCATTTTGATTCCTCCACAGCCTTAATGATTCTTGATGTTATCATCTTTTCTATCTCCTCCTTGAATCATATGTGTAAGTTTGGATTCATTTGATACAGTCTCTTTCAAATTGGGCACACACCTTCCTTCAACTTGATCTGCATTTCCCCCAAGGAGTGGTGAATGACTTTGAGCTCATGGTACCCACATGGGAGAAAATCTTGAAACTCATGTAAAAGGTTAATGGTATTAGAAACCTCTTTCTCTGATCAATAATTCCCAATAATAGCTTCCTTAGGTTCTATTTGTAACACCCTTGACAATTGTTTTATTCCTCCTTTGCATTTCAAGTGTTGACAGGTGATTTTCTTTTAAAGCTGTGTTATTTTGATTGATGGAGATCATGCTTGATATAGATAAATCTTTTATTCTTTTAAGATCATTAGACTGAAATGGAATGGCTTCCTTGAATCCATTTTCACTTCTTTTAGATGAATTGCAATCTATTTTAATAGTTGTAAAATTATCTTATTAATCCGACTCATCCTTGGATCAATTTCAGTGATCCAAGGAATGCTTTAAATCTACGTTCTATGGAACGAATGGTAAATTAACATTCCATGAATTAAGAGACATATTGAATAAACTTTGTTGTTACAAGTTATTTGATTTTTTTGTGAATGTATTTCCATTCAGTTGTATGTTGTGCTTGGGTCCTTGGAGATCAATCATGGCAGGACATTGTTGACTGAACATGAAAATACAGCTTGTTCATGACATATGAAGGATTTGGGATCCTAAAAAGGACTATCCTATAGAATCCTAAGCTAGGTAAGAATATTTAATACCTTAATCTATGTCACTTAATAGAATTATTATTCTAACCTAAAGCTTCCTATTCTACTTTTTTGGTTAATTGACATCCTAACCTAAGCTCCGTGCTAAAGGATATGGAAAGGTTACTCAGGCTATTAAAATTAACCTAAGAACCTAATAATATAAGGTTTTATGATGATCTAACCTAATGCCTAAAACTATTATGTTGTGAATCAATCTAACCTATGTGGAAATTACCTAAGGCTATGTGTTAAGACCTATGGTGGAAATTTGTTGTTAGGGTTATATCCTAAAGTATATATTATAAACTACCTAAGGTCTAACCTAGGCAATTTGATCTATCCTAAACTAATGGGTATGAAAGGGTGAATTAGGTGGTCACATGCATTAAGGGTGATGGTTCCTATGGCATTTATGTTATTGATAAGGTTTTGAATGCATAGGGTACTGCTAGTTTTGGCAAGGGCTAGTTGACTTGGCAGAGCTTATGTGGAAGTGTCACCAAAATGGAATTTCATGTTAATTTTGATTTGGCATTCACCAGACTTGGAAGGTGGTGGCAAGGAAGGATAGGTGGGAAAATTGGAATTAATGAAACTTATTGTTTTCAGTTTTTCATGCACAAACTCATCTTGGAAGGCATGTAAGCAGGTTTGTCTGGAGTTATTTCACTTTCATGTTTCATGATTTTTTCTCTACATGCTCTTTGGTTTTTTCGAACCAGCAGATTGAACTACACTTAATGGCTATTTTTGAAGTCTTAGACCTATTTTTGGTTCATGGGATGTATAAGAGGCATTGTGGAAAAAGAATATGGTTGTTTGATATTTCATGGAGAAGAGGAGAAGTGAGCTCGGCTAGAGGTCTCCTTCAATTTGGCAGAAGCACTATCAGGCATGATAGGCTCTAATCTTTAAGATCTCTTGACTTTCTTCTAAATGTTTCATTAAAACAAGTTTTCTCCTTTGAGATTCTTGGCTTTCCATGTTTTATCTGGTTACTTGCTTGCTGGGTTTTATAATCTCTATTATCTTGGATATGAATCCATGGCAAAAAAATAATAATGTTTGTTTTGAAAATTTCTTTGTGTTAGTTTAATGATGAAACATGCATGTGAAGCTTGTTTTAGTAGCTCTGCTTTCCATTTCTGGAATTTGTATTCGAGGTTGTTGTGTTGGAACTGACCTTCATTGCAATATGTGAATTCTAAACTTTATGGGAACCTTGAGTTCCATTTGAGCTTGTATTTGGGCTTCGTGTTTTGATATGAACTTGTGTTGGAGCTTCTTATTGTTTTGAATTGATGTTTGGAATCCTAGGTATCTTGGACTGTTGTTCAAAGTTTGTATATGGCTCTGTACACGTATTTTATTACTTGTGTTTCTCTGAACTGTTATTGAAGGTTCATGTTTTACACCGCACTCATATTTTGTTACTTGTATAGTTCTGAACTCTTGTTTGAAGCTCGTGTTTCATTTTGAGCTGGTATTAGGACTTCTTGTTTAAAATATAAACTAGAATGGGAACTTTGTGTTTCCCTGAACCTGTGATTAGAGACTCGTGTAGCTCTGAACTGTTATTGGAAGATCATATTTTATACTTCCCTCGTATTTAAATACTTGTGTAGTTATGAACTTTTGTTGAGACTTTGTGTTTGACTCTATTCTGGTATTTTGAGTTGGGTTTTACTTGTATTAAAAGTTTAAAAACTTATAACTCTTTTGTTGAACTATTTCTCAAAGAAAACTGGGAGAATAGTTGACTGAGTTGTTGGGTAAACTCTTTGAGATCTTAACTGAAAACGTCTTTGTTTGATGAATGGATTTGGTAATTCTTTTCTGAGAACTGTTTCATCTTTTCTGAGATGGAAATGGAATTTTATTGGGGGTATTATTTTCCCCTCTATTTTGTGGAAACCCAAGTCTTCAGATCTTTTAAAATAAGCTCTAGGTTTCATTTAAAAGAAGAGTTATTTACTTTAGTGCTCTGAATTGTTATGGTGGGATTACTTTGTCTCTGTTCAGATTGTTTTTGTATTATAGTACTTATTGAATTGAGAACTAATTACTCTTTTGTAATGCAATATTGAAACCTGACAATGGGATTTCAGTCTTTGAGTTCGTTGATACTTCTGAACATGTTTAGCTTACTGATCGTTTTGTTTTTCTATCTATTGTTGGATATAGTAAATAAACCTTGTGTCTTTGAAAAAGAAAGGAATGTGATTCCTTTAGAACAAGAATGTTGTTTTTAGGACTGTTATGTGTATTTCATTCTGAGATTAGAATTGAAACTCATGTTTATTGAAGGTAAAGAATTGTAAGGAAAATGGCAGTGTGCTTTCTTCTTACTGTGAGTCGATTTTGTTCTCTCTTCTGGGAACTAGCTTATGAATTTCTATGTTTGAATTAAAAGTGGAAATTCATTTGTTAGTACAATAAAATGAATTATTGATTGGATCATTTTCTAATTAAGATCCCTTTCTTTCTATTGTTGGGATAAGTTCATTGGTTGAACTTTTTTGTTTTGATTCTCTTATGAAATGGAGATTTCTTTATGAGTTGTTTGGTCTTCCTTGTTCAAATCATTTGTAGAAATGATGTAGGAAGAGATTAGATGATTCGGTTTTGTTGAACAGAAAATGTAAGCTTGTTTGGTAGACTATTTGTTTGACAAGGCTTTGCTTTGTTTGGTTTGAGATGAGTAAGTTTTGTCTCTTGCACTCTATATTTTTATGGATCCTCCTTGGATGGACTCGAGTAGAGATTAACTCCTGTATGAGTCTACTTTGATTTGTGAATGTTGGTTTCAGATCTTTAAATGTTAACTTCTAATATGTGGAAGTAGATTTAGACTTGCAGGTAGACTGTTTGATTCTCTATTCCTTCCTGGATTGAAATGGGTTTCTGTTCTGATGAATATCTTAAATGTTGAATTTTGAGGTAGTTGTCCTTTAAATGAAATAGTTAATTCATGTTATGAATCTGTTTCTATTTTTCGGATGCCTTGTGTTTAGGCATAGTTTGTAATGGTTCTTATTTTTCTTTTGCTTAGGAGTTAGATGAATCATCCTAATGAGAACCATGCTTTAAACCCTTCTTTTGGTTAAAGAAAAGATAAATGTTGTATTCTATTATGATAGAATTGGGAACAATGAGATGATATGATCTGTTGGTTGCTTAAGGATAATTGATAGGATCAATTAAACTTAAATTTTGTAAGGCCAAATATAGTGGATTTTATTCTGTTCTTCTCTTGGAAGTGAATTCAATTGGTTAAATGTACTTATTTTCCATTTGCTATTGCTTATATTGATATTTATGATGTAATAATTGTCTCATTAAAGCAGAGTTGTTTTAATGGAACAATTATTGGAATGCACTTCATTTTAAGGCTTAGTCCTTATCATGCTCAGTTCATTGAACTGACCCGTGCTAGCAATTTTTGCAGATGGACTTTGTAAGTGATAAAAGAAGGAAAAACTTATATGATGCATTGGCTGATTTAAGTCTGATTCTTGTGAAGAACTTTGATTCATTCTTGAGATTGTATTGAAAAAGGAAAAGTAGTATTCTTTTATAATGAAGACGGTTGTTATGCAGTATACCTAAATGCATAAGTCTTGTAAATGTATAAGTTATAAAGATAAATTGAAAGTTGAGAGATTACCTGTATTGGTTGTGTAAATTATTTTGTACTTGTATGGAAGGGATGGATTCTATCTTGTTGATATTCTTCATATTATTTATATGTTAATTGGTTATCTTTTAATAAGTTGGATAGAGGAATTTAGTTCAATCTCCCTACTTGTGATGCAACTTGTTAAGTTGCAGAATATGATATTCGTTATCTAAACTATATAACATAGTAATGTAACGTGTGATGAACATACATTAAGAAATGTGGACATTGGGTAGGATAAACCCTAACACTTAACATGTAGAGAAAGACTCTTTCTCTTTCTTAATTGCTCATAAACCAAAAAGGTTTGGAAATATGACTACAATTTATCAGAATTCATTTTGTATGAAGTATACTTTATATTGGATATATTCTAGTGTTGAACCTTTCCAAAAATTTATTGTACTTTTTAAATAAGACATATTATAGCGTTGTACAGTTATGGTTAATTCACAGTTTAACTATGTGTTCAAATATTAAAAGCGACCATGAATATAATGAAGTTCTTAATGGGATAAATGAAGAAAATTTAGGAAGAACTTATCATGTGTTGGATTAGGGTTTGGAAGGGTTGTTGTAATCAAGAAATAATCCAAACTAACAATGTATTAACAATTCCCTTGGGGGTATATACATCTTGATGAGGTAGTTTCTGTAGGATGTTGGCACATGCCAACTGTAGGGTTGTACTTTTGAGAAGGCTTGGGTCTTCTCGAGAATAAAATGTTGTAGTTGACATGTGGCATCACCCTTTGACATTGATCATCTAGATCTACACACATATGGAACTTAGACTTGAACCTAGTTTCTCTCTAGGTCTAGATAGGAACATATTTAGGATAGGAATTAGCTTTGAAAGGCTCAAGGGATGTTGGCACATTTGGATGACTTAGGTCAAATGAGTATTCCCATCTACCCTAAGCCTTTGTGAGCGTCTTCCTATAATAGGTTATGTTTCTATCCAGGGCTAGGGTTAAACCCGGAACAAGTGGACTGATGGTAGTCAGTAAAGACCAATCATGATAATTGGGGTGTGAGGTGAAGGACGTATTCCAATATGACGAGTATGTCGTCTAGGAATAGTGGCATACATAGTATGTTATAAATTTTTGGCCAAAGTATTGCAAACTATTGGTTATGTTGTCCTATGTCACCAAGTTTAAAACAACGTGATATCAGATGAATATTGGTAACAGATATTTAGATATGTTCTTTAAATAGATCACTCAGTACCTGGTGTAGGGTAGGATGACAAAGTATATGAAGTATACAATAGGTATTCAATGCATAAGATAACATAAATAGATCGGTAGCTTACTGAGTTATGAAATGAATAGATTGGTAAATCACCGAGTCATTACAACTACATATGTTTATCCATTGAATTCGATTGGCACGGAATGTTTGTTCTAAATAATGCTTTAGTTTGAACAGTGAACATTATTAAAAATAAAAAAATTCCCTTGTTTCTAAAGTCTTAAATTGGAAATGTTACACTGCTTCAGAACCAATGTTAACCTTCTTTGTCTTAAAGGGCTCATGGTAGGCACACACTTGCTCATCAGTGCTATCCATGACTTCACATGTACCTGTAGAATGGTTAACATCCAGACTCTCCATTTATTCCCCATCTATCAATAAACCATTTTCCCTTTTTCTTTTTCAATGCACACACGCTCAAGCTATATCTCTTCAGATTCATCTTCATCAAAATGCTTCTCCAAACAAGGTTCACCCAATAACTCTAGTATCATATCTTCTATCATAGCACTATCTCCCATTGTAAGGTGCTTGACCACCTACAACGCCTTATCCATTGATGGCTTCATACTTTGATACTTGAATGCTTGAATGAGATCAACTACCAACTCCTACCAATTTCCTGTTTAAAGTGCATATTTGAGTGAATGTACCATGCTCGTGCACAACCTTGTAAGGTGGAATATAAATTATACACACATAGTAAAGGTGGTAAAGCTTATGTGGCTTCCATCCAGGCCTTCTCACATGCTTGGATATGAGAAGAGGTGGGTTCTATTCCATGGTAGTCTTGGATAACAATGGGCATGTTGCTTTTGGAAAACCTATTAGAGAATTCAATTCTTACCTTGCACCACTCTAAAATACTCTCACGATGTGTTTCCCACCAACGAGCTACATTCCCGAGAAAGTTATAACTGGGCACACTTCTCCTTTCATCCTCATTTCTCTGTTGCACTTCCATATCTAGCAAGAAATCATCTGGGCTTGCTCCTCCATAGTAACTTGGCAACTTCTTCCTTCCCAGGAGCTTGACTGAGGCACTTTTGTCACCCTTATTATGGATCCTCTTAACTATCACCCAATTAACTCACAGGTCCCCTGTGCCTAATTGTCACATGCTATGCTGGTTGTATCACTCATAGACTAAGTGTCTTCAAACTGGATAATTCCTTCTATAGGATGAATTATCTCAGGGTCTCTAATAGAGTGCACATAGATTCTGTCAAGGACTTCTTCTCCTAAGGGCTCAGTATAGGGTGTTAAATTCCCATATGTTAAAGGGATGATCACCTATTCTTTCTTGTTCTTGAAACTGATATACCCCTTGTTAAATTGTAGGTTGACGTTGTTTTTGTAACACCAGGGGTATCCAATCAATGCAGGGAAGTTATCCACCTCGGATAGTGCCAGGACCTCGAAGTCCTCAGTGAGCTTGGTCCCTAGAATAATGATAACTGCATCCTTCAAGACACCAATGGGCATTTCCTTTGTCTTGTTTTCCATATAAAATACATTCAAGGATGACTATAATTCAGGCCTTCCCATTTGATGCCAAGCATCTAAAGTGAGAACATTGACTTCCACACCTATGTCAATCAAAATATTTCTTAGAAGCCATCTATCTATAACAAGGTTCAAGTTTATCTCTTTTCGATAGTCAAGAATATGGGGAGGAAGATTAGCATGCAATACTTTCCTCTCACACTCTCCTGTAGTGTGCAATGCTTCCTCTCGTAACCATTCTCCTAGTAAGGGAATGTTATTCACTCACCTTATCATCTTGCATACTTACATGACCTCATCTAGGTCCTTCTGCGGAGCCTCAACATTATTCCTTTGTTCCAACTGCCTTGACTACTCCTTTAGACAATGGATCTCTCCTTGTAAACTCCAAATCACATACATAGTCTCTTGATATACCTCTTTCTGATGAGAAGGGTCCAAATACTTTCCATGTACCACTTATTCTCTCATAACTAGTGTTATATGGCTTGGTATCTCCCTGGCGCGCACGACCTCTACTCATGTCGTCACCAGTATAGGTTCTAATCCTAAATCATACACCACTCTTGGCATCCAATATGGATTGGCCTTATTTATGCTTACCATCCCAATGTCCTCATATCACTCCTCATACTTATGTTTATTTCCACACCATGAGCTTAAATAGCTCAAGGCACTCCTCATACTTATGTTTATTTCCACACCATGAGCATTGCAACAGATCATTACACTCAAGTTTATAATCCTTTTTTGACCCACAGTTATAACAGGTTCCATGTAGGAACTCACTTCTTTCCCCGCCATGGTTATTGAGACCATGAAATCCTCCATGAAAACCTCTCCCACGCACTCCTCCATCCGTGTACACATCCTTCATAGTGGTGATCATCATCCTTGGAACTATTTGCAAGGCTAGTCAGGTGCACACTGAGATCAATGGCATCAATAATTTAGTTAATCACCCTATAATCCTTCATGTCATGGGTTTTACAGGTAAAAATATTGCAATAACAAGACACATTCTTACGGATCTTGTGCTATAGTAGAGGATACCTACTTGCATCGTGGTCCCTGTGGAATATTTCACAGTCTGTTGTCATGGAACATACCTATTTTTGGGGGAAACTATATTTTGTATGCCCTTCTACTTCATAATCTATGCACCAAAGACCACTATGAGCCTCATGCACTTAGTTTGCAGATAGTTTCTCTAGCTGCTTTACCATTAAATCAATTTGAGCCTCAAGGAAAGGGATAACACTGGTATCAATGCTTCTAATAGCTTCAATGCATAGGGCTTCTTTCAAGGTGTTACGTGGGTTTGTGAAAGTATTGTGTGACAATGCCCTTTTAAATGGTCTTATCAATCCTCTAACAAACCATTGGGCATACTAAGAGGGGTGAATGTCATAGGATAGTTTTGAAAAGAGAGTTTTGAATTATGTGTCATACTCCAACACTCTCTCTCCCATTCCTTTCTTGATTTTCTTCAGAGCGTTGATGCTCTTTTGCTCGAACTCAAGGATATGGAACTCTTCTAGGAAGGAATTTTTTAGTGCAGTGTAATCCACCACCATCTAATGGGGATCATACTTACGGTACTAACTATGCACATGCCCCTACAATGTTGTTACAAATTAACTCTCCTTCCACTCTAGGGTAGTGATCCCCTTCACACGCCATAGCAATTCACACTTGTGCACATGCTCTGCAACATCCTCAATACCTATGTAGTTTGGTAGGTGCAACAAGATCTCAAAAAATACTTGCGGAGGTGGTTGAGGCCCTTTCCCTACCTGACCCAAGAACCTTGGTTTCCTTAAGTGTTTCCTCCACCACTAGACCCACTAGACCCACTAGATACTGTAGATCCACTAGGCCCACTAGGTCCTCTAGCTCCTACACCACTAGATCCACTTCCTATAGCTGAAAAAGAGCATGAAGTGGTCACTCCTAGTGTTCCCAATATCCCACTAAACTACATGCGTCAATGGTTTGCGATATTTCCCCGCTGCTAGAGGTGTGTCCTACGTCACTCCTTGCGATGACCCAAACAATTCATGTACTTGCACATTTCCCAAAAATTCCTCAAAACACAGGAATGGTTTGTGCAGCCATAGATGTCCCAAATGAGAAGTTATATCTCCTAGGTGTAGATCAGTTACTTCCTCTGATACTAACTCAGTTAACAATGCTTATCTCTTGATCCAAAAAACTAAGTGCTAGGGTTGGTCACCAGGTGGGTTTAGATGCATGCCAAAAAATCTCCTTTCTTCACATGATGAAATCTCATCAGAAGCTAAAGGGTCTCTCTCCTTCTCTTGTCCAAGATGGGGCAGCATAGACTACTCAGGTTCTGCATCCTCTATGTGAACCTCAATTCCTTTCTACAATGTCTACCTCCATAAATCCATCACTCCTTCAACCTTTTTTTTCTATCCATTTCCCTTTCATGACCTTCACCATACTTGAGTTGTCTCTCCTACCTCTCCTTTTCAACCACAATGTCTGCCATCTTCCTTCCACCCTAGCTTCCTCACCCAGCACTCAGAGAAGCATAGCTGGCCATAGGGAATGCCTAATAAATTATCGTAATGACCAAGATCTTCATAGATAACGGGATAGCATGAAAAAACAATCCTCTAGGTTCCCTTAAGAACTCAAACTCAAAAATATCCAGAAAAGAATACGTAGAAATGGTGGATTATAGGGTATAATTGGTAGACACTCCTATCTCAATAGCAATTAACAACACACATCTAAACCAGATATGCATCATCTAGCCTCTGGTAGTCATCTAGGGTCCACATGTGTGATCTATAGTACCAGCTCAATATGGATGCATATGTTGAAATCCATTCATATAATTCTACTAGAAAGCAACAAAAGAAGGTCTCATACAACTCATAGTACAGGTGCTCTTCTACCCATTTGCATGCATCAAAATCAGGTCCAGTACTAAATATTTGAGAAAACTCATCCTTCATGCTCTTAAACCATGCTTCGTCACTTTCCAGGGTCAAGCACTCTATCATCACACATCAAAGGAAGATATAATCCATTTCTCAAAATAACTTCAAAAAGAGGTCCCGACAACGAACCAAGATGTAGTCATTTTTTATGCCCCTAAAACAAGTCTAATCCCATGCACATTGGCCTATCACCCAATGGGTCATGGGTGATCACCCGAGGCATGCATGTGTCGAGCCCCTCCTTTATGTGAGTTTTGTGAGAATACATTTCTTAATGATATAAACTTAGATGGGGAAAAAGGTAAAGGACCATGCATTCATTCTGAGAGCCTAGGATGAGTTATTATATCAATACACTCATTCATAATCAAGAGAAACATCATACAAATAATAGATCTGATCCATAACATAAAGAAATGGGATTAGGGTTTACATCCATGAACATTATATTCTTAGAACACAACCATATATTCATATTGATCATAGTTTCAGCAACCAAATTACATTCACGAAGGCCATAACAAAATCCAATGCATCAATGTAGATAAGACTCATGCATCAGAAGCCCTTGCTATGCTTTCCATATTACAAAAATTTCACAGACCCATCCCCCTAGATATGTTATCACTCCTACAGTCCTCTTGATGAGAACCCCAACCCTCTAGAACCTCCCATTATTTATGCAGAGCTTCACCCTTCATTCCCTCTATGCTGATCCCTCTTCTCTTCCTTGATAGCACACACATTTTCTTCTACCCAAGCATCTCTATATATAGCTTTAGCATCCACCATCATGACTTCTTCAGGAGTAGATCACTTTCCAAGTGTCCATGTGGTCCTCCAATGGAGCATGTTTACTCTAATCTGAGCTCTCCACTTTTTGTAATGATGTCTTTATGGATCCTTCCATCTCATGGAATATTCCTTTCTTGGTCACCAAGACACCAGGCTCACACCTTATCCACTTCATGTGCTTGGTCAGGTCACACTTTTCTTCATGTGCTTCTTAGAATGCCAAATATGGCTAAGTTCTGAAACCCTTTTTTTGTCTTGCGCACGTGCACCATGGTTTCTATTAAAACCCTTCTAAAAACCTCATCTTACATGACCTTTTCCCCGGGTTCCCTTCTTCATATTGGTCCTGTGTACTCACCATGCTTGTCTTGTACTTAGCCAATTTTCTAAGGCCCAAAAATAAATTCAAGACACGTAATCAATGTGAAGCTATGAAAGTTGAACTAAAAGAAACATCTAGGTTATCATTTCCATTGAAACATTTGCTCATTTAGCTAAAATGAGAACTATTTTTTGGTTCTAGCATTAGTTTGATTGAGAATATGCCCCAAGCTTACAAAGATACACCAAATGGTTTATTAGATCAAGAGATATCTAACCATCTTCTTAAAGAACTCATTATACTGAAACATTCAATCTAAACATTTTACGATCCAAACTAACCTTATATTAGCTCTGTCATGATTATTTTCACCTAGGATAACCTTCAAACCCAATTGTGATGTTATTCTTCACCAATCATCTCGATTATACAGCTTGGTGCTAAAGATTAATAGTTTCTTTCAGGATATTCCCTCAAAAGGCACATTGTTTGATAATGATTTGTTTTTAAAGAGTTGTGAAAATGTTCACTTGACTCGAGTGTCATCGTTCGCTCTATCTTGATGTATCAACTTTTTTATTAGTTTCAAGTGATACATACATTATCTAATTCTTAGAATGAACTAAAGACTTTTTCTTTCAACAACATTTTGACTATTATGATTTCAGCCTGATCATAGTTTGAAATACTTGAATTGGGCTTACTATCAAATTTCCTACAAATTGACGACATATCGTCAATAATGACATCATCTTCTCTCCTATCATTCAGTTTAAATTAAAAGTTTCATATTCAACTTGACCAAATCGACTAATTATCCATCCTTCGAGCTAGATGGGTAAATAATAGAATTAAACTTCTAATTGTCAAGGCACCATATAAAAACATTTGACATTAAAAAAACCTTCAATCCAGAAATCCATATTATTATGAAATTACAAAGCTCCTTGAATCCTTAAATGATAAAATCTATTTAGTTGATAATTCCCAAGTTATAGGACCCTTCTATAGTCTAAATCATGCTAATATTCCTCTAAAAATCTTTTATAATCTTGCAAACCTATTAATTAATCACTTTGGTTCTCAATACAATAAACCCCCTTTGTCCAAATCCATTTACTAAAGGAAGATTAAATCTTAAAGTTGATAACCCTTTCTCCAACCCCCAATTAGGTTCCACAGACTGAACTCAAAAACCCCATATACCTATCTTGGCACACATTTACAAAGAAATTGTTAGATAATTCCTCTATCCATTGGGCTTACCAATTTGAAAAATCCTATTTTTACAACTTGACTCCTAATATGGAGTTAAACAAAATTGTACATTTTTATGAATTTAGTGATCAGTTAAACTATAAGCCTTTCGAGAAGATTTCATTTTAAAAAATCATTTCTAGTGCCAGGGTATAGATAACTATAGACCTCATCTGAGAGGCATGAAAAATTGATTTCTTGAGAATTTATGGGTCAAAACAAAATATTCAAATTCTATAGATGAGACATAATTTTGATGAACTCCATTCTAAACCCTCAAAGATTCAAGACAGTCAATTTTTCCTAGATTGCCAAAAATAGTACCAATGATTTAACATAAGACAGTTGTGGTAGCAGTCTAAACTCCAAGTAACTTTTAATACCTGAAATGTTTTTAATTTCCATTTCAAAGTTCTAATGACTAATCATTTGTAGAGAACTTCTAATATTTAGAGAACCTTATCACTTTAATGTGATGGTCTTACCCAAATTTTGATTTAATTGTACCAGAACAAAGGAAAACATCTTGTACTAGGTTTAGTTCTAATTTTATTAACATAGTTCACTTTACAAAACCATGTTTTCCCACCTACATTTGAAAGACTTGATGACCACATTCAAGGGCTTGAGTCCCTAAATGATTCATAGCTCAAATTATAAAAGTTTTTGGCATAGTGTCACCCTTTAAGATATACATGGCTTGTTGGCCTAATGACATGCTTCAGGATCACATTAAGGATTTGGATTGTATTATATGAGTAGGTTGCTACATTAATAGAGCTATCATTCAACACAACTTTGTTCTTTAATTTTAAGAGTTAACTTCACATTCAAATTTTGAAGTGTTGTGATCATTCTTTGGCATCTCACTTGTCACCTATTTTGAAAGCAAGAGGAGGATATTTTATTCATACTAGCCATGATGCAGGTACATTAAACTCTAGCACAGTTCATTATTTAATTTTGGCGTAAACTCTTATTTTGGCACAGTCATACAAAAATTCTAGCCAAAGTATTTTATAATCTCTGTTCAGATACTATTTTGCACATACTCTAACCCTGGCATTAGGCATATCTAACCATGTTCGCTCTCCAATATGCATCAAAATAGTTTATAAACCTTTGTAATATCTACATTTTCTTCAAATGCAACGAGTTTTTACCTGATCTTAGTATAGAGATATGCAAGAAAAGTATTGACCCTATTTTCCTTTAATGGCAGGTAAGTGGGTTTACTCTAGACTTCAAGAAGTGAGATAGGCATTTCTCTTAGAAGTTTTGTATCCCTATTTTTCTACCCTGAGCACACATACTCTCTGATCCTTGGCACATTTAATCCTCTCACAAGGTTAGGTGCATTTGTCAAATTTGAAAATCATTTCAGAGGGACTGTATCCCCTATCATCACGTGCACATGCCTAGACCAGTAGCATAAGTGCTTCTGATTTTGATTTTTAGCCTGCACATTTCAGACTTCAAAAAATGACTATGTGTGTATAAATGAATAACTATCTTGGACATGAGAGATCTCTTACATGCCATATTTGTTCCTTTGGGATGTTTCAAGATTTTACACAGATCATACACACAAGGGAATACATTCATACTTGCTTATAAGAGTCCAGGAAAAGTCATGACATCCTTCATTCCTTTGAAATGATCTTAGGGACATCAAAAACCACTTAAACTTAGATTTTTGCTATTTTTGCTCATTTGAATTGTTGACAAAATAAGGCCTATGTTGAGTACCAAATGAGTTAAATTGTATCCCTTTAAAGACATAAATTTGACTCATACTCACTGAAACATCTCTTCGGGTATTTATTCTTGACAAGACAAACGTCACCTAGAGCTCAGCCTCTATGCGTCCAAGATTGGATGATGCTTTAGAATAACACCAAACATGATGTTTACATCCTTTTATGGACCAACCCTAAAAATCTGAAACCCGTTGTGAAACAACCTAAACACCATGTGTAACACCCTTGACAATTTTTATATTCCTCTTTTGCATTTCAAGTGTTGACATGTGATTTTCTTGATAAATATGTGTTCTTTTGACTGTTGAAGATCATGCTTGAAATGGATAAATCATTTATGCTCTTTGATTATAGGGATGGTTGTTGTTGCTTGCAATAATCTATTTCACTTCTTATGAGTAAGTTGTAATCTGGTTTGAATGGTTGCAAACTTATCCTTTACAATCGGACTCATCCTTGGATCAAGTCCATTAATCCAAGGTATGTTTTAAATCTTCTTATCTAAACTAAATGAAAAATTGACATTCATTGATTAAGAGACTTAAAGGATTGAACTTGTGTTTGTTGCAAATTATTTATCATCATTAAAAGAATATGCTTGCATTCTATTTTGTGTTGTGCTCATCTCTTCTTGATTAACCCATGTAGGGTGCTTAATGGCGTTAAGGGAAATAGAAACCTACTTCTGGATTCTTGAGAAAAAAATTATTATGTACCCCTTTACCTATATGGTCTACCCTAATAGATACGAGACTCAGGTAATTTACCTAACTCTTACTACACCACTTTGAGTGGGATGACATTCTAACCTAAGTTGTTAGCTTGAAAGGAAATAACCTAGGGGATGTTAAGTTATTTCTAAACCTATTGTTTTGGTTAAATCTACATCCTATCCTAAGGTGGAAATTTATTATTGGGGGTTATATCCTAAGGTTATTTATTTAAACTAACCTAAGATCTAACCTAAGAAAATTCTATCTATCCTAAACTAATGGGATATGAAAGGGAACCTATGGGCCATTGGCAAGTGGGGAAACTAAGTGGCAGTTCCTAAGCCTTTTATTGGGATTTGATTTTGATTTGGTTTTAAATGCATGAAAGTAATGCCAAGTGTGGCAGGGGTTAGTGAAAGTTTAGAGGAACCTACGTGGAGGCATCTCTAAGTTTGGAAATGCATTGGAATGAAGTGTAATTAGGTCTCACCAACTATGATGGTGGTGGCAAGGAAAGATAAGTGGGAAAATTGGATTTAATGGCATTAATTATGCCTCAGGTTTGGCGAGCAAGCCATCTTGGAAGGCATGCTGGAGTAATTGTTGGGGGTTGTTTTGCTTTGCATGCTTCACGATTTTTACTCTGCATGGAGCTATCTGGTTTTTAAAACTAGCAGTTTGATCTGCACTTAGTGGCTATTTTTGAATTCTTTGATCTATTTTCAGTTCAAGGAATGTATAAGAGGCACTGTGGAAAAAGATTATTGTTGTTTGATCTTTCTTGGAGAAGAAGAGGTCTTGGAAACTTGGCTGGAAGTCTTCTTCGAATCGGTAGAGGCACTATCAGGCATGATAGGCTCTACCCATTAAGATTTCTTGCTTTCTTCTAAATGATTCATTAAAACAATTCTGCTCACTAGAAATTTTATATTTGCATGATGTATATGGTTATTCACTTGCATGTATTCTTGGAAATTATGTGGGTTTTGGAATGTGAATTCTTTGCTGTTATTGAAAGTTTTGGGAACTTTCTCTGTACTGGTTGTTAGAGGTTTGCATGTGATTTGTTTTGGAACTCTGTAACTTGTACTTGAAGCTTATTTGAACTCTGTAACTTGAACTAGTAGTTCTGTTTATTTGTATTTGAATCTTGTAGATTGTATTTGAAGCTTTGTTTTCTTGAATTGAAAATAATGTGGAAATATCTAGCTTATTGCTTGTTGGGTTTTGAATCTCTGTTTAGACTTGTGTTTTGTGAGCTGGAAGTGAAGCTCCGTAGGGGTTCTAAACTTGTATTGAAGCTGAGATTTGTTTTAGATTTATTGGGACCTATGTGTTTGTTTGGACTGTGTTGAACTTATTGAAGTTTTGAACCTTTGGTTGAACTTGTATACGGTTCTTATGAATATTGAATTCATTGTTGAGTTGTTGTGTTGTGCTTTGTACTTAAGTTCTTAACCAAGGTTTTATTCTTCCTTAGGAAAATGGAAGGCTTGAACCCATAATAGGGTGTTGGTGTTATTCTGAGCTTTTATTAGGGCCATGTGATTCCATTTTAAATTCATATTTGAGCTTGTGTTGTTTGAACTTGTGATCGATGCACGTATTTAATCTCAACACAGGTATTCATTGATGGTTGTTTTGATTTTGTATTTGGAAATCGATGAGTTGTATACTTACAGGTATTATGAATTGAAAACTTCAGTCTCTTTTATTATTGTCTGATGGATGGGGTCTTGTGAGTTGTTTGGTCGAAGTAGACTGTATAACTTCTTTGTGGCCTCCTTTGTTTTGACTTTGAGAAGGAATGGTTGTTTTACTTCTACCTTCTAGACTACAGTGTGTTTTCAAACTTGATGGGGCATGTGAATTTAAAGAGTGTATTCTATTCATATCTACTTCTGAGTGTACCCATATCTTGTGGGAAAGCTTAACTGATTTGTTCATAGAAGTAATTGGAACTGGAACTATGTTCTATTATGGGAAAGTCGTATATTAGTTGTAGAGGTTCATAGAATGAATTACTTCTTCCTTTCTATCTTTTATGTTGAACAAACCCTACCTGTCGTATGATTTTAAAAGGAACTAGAGAGGTTTGTGGTTATTTTGTTCTGACGAGTTGGAAGAAAGGTAAGATAAGACTTGTCTTATGAATTACTTAACTATTTACTTCCATCTGAGTCGTGGGTTTTTGTAGAATGCTAAATTCAAACTTGTTATTCTGTATGTGGTCTGAAAATTTACAATATCACTTATGTGGATGTTGGTAATGTGGCTCTTGCTAGGGATTTCGAACTGCCTTCTCATTTACAGTTTGTTGTTAATGTTTGTAATGGGACTTCAATCTTTGAGTTGAGAGTTATTGTGACTTTCCAATCTTTTTCGATTGGAGGAATTTTACTCCACTATTATATCCTTGTTGAACCACCATGTATTAAAGAGAGAGAATTATACTCTCTTGGGGGCATTCTACAGTTTGGGACTGTACTATGTATTTCTTCTAAGATTTGATATGGATTTGAGCTAGGTGAATGAGAATAGGTCTTCCTGGGAAGGTTGTATGGAAATTGGAAGTATGTGGGCTTGACTGTGCATTCAGTTTTGAGTTCTCTTTTGGAACTAGCTTAAGAATTTCTAAGTTTGCAATAGATGATGGATTTCATTTCATAGTATAAATGAAATGAAATATGGTTTGGGGTCCTTGTTGGTTTGAGATCCTTTTTCTGTTGACTGATAATTTTATTGATTGAACTTCTCATTATTCAATTTCTCTTCTTTGTCTATATGGAGGGATGAAACATATAATATCATATATGTTGTAACTAACTCCTTGCAGATTGGGAAAAAGTTAAATGTGCCCTTCTAACCTTATGAATTTATGAAATAATTCAATGGCAAGACTTGTTGATTTTTTAAAAGTAATTGATAGGATCAACTAATTCTTGTGGTATAATTCTTATGTTGCAGATTATAAAATGTTCCTTTCTTAAAAGTAAATCCAGATTTCTTAATTGTCTTCTTTCTTGATGTTATTACTTATGATTATCTGCATGATGTTTTTCAATTGTTTCATAAAAGAAAAGTTGTTAAATGAAGCAATTAGTGGAATGCACTTTACTTTAATGCTTAGTGCTTATCATGCTCAGTTCATTGAACTGACCTGTGCTAGCAATTTTGTAGATGGACATCGTAAGTGATTAAAGAAGACAGGAACTTTCATGTTGTATTGGGTTATTTAATTTTGAACCTCATGTAAAGAGTTTTGATTCATTCTTGAATTGTATTGAAAAAGAAAAGTTGTATTCTTTTTGGAATGAAGGTTGTTTGTTATACAACATGCCTAAAATACATAGTCTTGTAAATGAATAAGTTTTAATGAGGAATTGAATGTTGGAGATTTACTTGTATTGGTTGTGTAAACTATCTTATATTTATGAAGAAGATGGAATTCCTATCTGGATGATATTATTCATATCTGTTATATGCTTAATTCAGATAAACTTGATAAGTTAGATAAAAGGGAACTAGTTTAATCTCCCTTAATAAGATGCAGCTTGTTAAGTTGCATAAGTTATCAATCTTATCTAAACAATTCTAATATAGTATTGGAATGTGTAATGAATATGTGATAAAACTATAGAATTTGTGAAAGATAAGAAGGGTTTGACAAACCCTAACACTTAATCAAGTAGAGGAATGTTCTTCCTCACTAAAAGGAATGTAATCTAAAGAATGGTGATATGATTCGTAAATCATTAGACTTCATTTCTTATAAAGTCTACTCTAGTTGAACCTATTTGGTTGCTACACCTTCTCTGAATGATTGAGTTATATTTAATGGAACTTATGATATTGCTGTCCTATTTTGGTTAACTGTTGTTAAACTAAATAAAAGAACATTAGAAAGCAATCATGAGTTAAAGGAAGTTCTTTAATGCTTAATTGATTCAAGTACAGA
Organism: Taxus chinensis; assembly: GCA_019776745.2. Classification (NCBI taxonomy): domain Eukaryota; kingdom Viridiplantae; phylum Streptophyta; class Pinopsida; order Cupressales; family Taxaceae; genus Taxus; species Taxus chinensis. The sequence continues at coordinate 59,365 of JAHRHJ020003158.1, forward strand.
ACAAGGACTTAAGGAGTGTTGGATTAGGGTTTAGCATAGATGTTGTAATATGTTTTATAATCCAAATTAATTTAACATTAATAACCTCCTTGGGGTATGTACATTGTGATGAGGCAGTTTCTGTAGGATGCTGGCACATGCCAACTGTAGGGTTGTACCTTTGAGAAGACTTGGGTTTTCTCGAGGATACAACATTGTAGTTGACATGTGGCAACACCCTTCTGCATTGATCATCTAGATCTACACACAATAAGGAATTGAACTTAGTTTCTCTCTAGGTCAAGTTAGTGGCATGTTTAGGATAGGTAGTAGCTCTTAATGGCTCAGGGTACCTTGGCACACCCGGTTGACTTAGGTCAACCGAGTATGCCCATATACCCTAAGTCATTGTGAGTGTCTTCCTATAATGATTTATGTTTCTAATTGGGACTAGGGTTAAACTTTGGGCAAGTGGACTGACGGTAGTCAGTAAAGACCATTCATGATAATAGAGGAGTGAGGTGAAGGACGTATTCCAAAATGACGAGTATGTCATCTAGGAATAGTGACATACACAGTATGTTGTAAATATTTGGCCAAAGTATCGCAAGCTGCTGGTTGTGTTGTCCTATGTCACCTAGTTTAAAGCAATGTGATATCAGATGAATATTGGTAACAAATATTCAGATATGTTCTTTAAACAGATCACTCAGTACCCGGTTAGGGTAGGAAAACCAAGTATACGAAGTATACGATAAGTATTCAATACTTAAAGTTAAACATGAATAGATCGGTAGTAACTGAGTCATGGAATGAATAGATCGGTGTATCACTGAGTCATTTACAGCTGCATATGGTTATCTGTTATGAGATTGATTGGTATGGAATGTGTGTTCTAAATAATGTTTTATTTAGAACAGTGAACATTATAAAAAATTCAATTCCCTTGTTTCTAAAGTCTTAAAATAGGAGTGTTACACCATGAAGAAGACACATACTAACCAAGATCTCCCCCTCACTCCACAGACTCATTTGTACCTATATACCATGGAGGATCTTGATGAGAGACCTAAGAAAGTCTTCAACCATTCTTTTGCACCTTTATTGATTATTAATTTTTCTTACCTGATTCTTCATTTGTCACAACCCTAATCTTTTTCTCAATCACACTCTTGAGATCCTCTTTAGCATTTTGACTAGCTTCTTCCTTCTTCTTGTATTTCTGAGCTTGTTGTTTAGGTCATTTGAATTTCTTTCTTCAACTGACCTACATCACATAACCTTGCAATGTGACCTACTTTATGGCACCTAAAACATTCCACTTGTCTTCCTTTGCACTCAAAATCCCTATGTCCATATTCATTGCAAGCATAACAATAACCATTGAACTTGCTTACATACCTCCTTATGTTTGATGGATCATTTTTGTGGTAATTTGCTAGATGTCCTTTCTCATGACAATGATAACATTCAGCTCCATATTTTTTTCTTAATTTTTTCTCTTCCTTTTTTCCTTCAGAGTGATGTTCTTGAGTCTTCTCTTTTCAACATTAGGATTACACATACTAGCCCTATGTTCATAAGCACTACACTTTTAGAAATTACCATGAAAAACAACATGCCTATATGCATTTGGCTGCCTAATAGATGATATTCCATGAGATGAAAGCTTTAAACTATTTCCCTTGATTGACTGCATTTTTCCATTTGATCCTTGACTTTATTCACCTTCATTTTTCTCTATACTGCATGAATCTTCTATGAAACCTAGAATTGTTCTATCACCATATGCCTTGTTTTTTCCTAACATCTTATTCATCATTTCTGAGCTCTCTTGAAAAGATGATACCTTACTTGTCATGATGCTTAACTCTTTCTTCAGTTCTTCTTTCTTAACTAGGGCTTCCTTGAGTTGAGTTTGAATACACTTGATAACTTCCTCATGTGATTAACATCAATTTATCCAAATTCTCTTTATAGAACTCTACTCCCCACCTTATGTGATAAATATCTCCCATCCTTGTCACCAAAGATCTCCCTCTAGCTTGTTAAAGCTGATTCCAAGGGCCTGCTCTGATACCAATTGTTAGAATTTAAAAAGGACTGAAAGGGGGGGTGAATCAGTCCCTAATAAATATTTATCTTTTCTACTTCAAACAAAACATACACCCTCATAAATAACATACATTAATGCTTGATCACAATTAGATAAAGTTCATCAAGAAATGCATACATAGATCAAGAACACAAGATATACTCAGAAACCTTATTTATTTCAAATCAAATTATATTAAAATCAGATTATAGCCAACAAAGACTTCACCATTTTTTCTTCACTCACATCCTCCTCATGAAACTCCAACCAGCTACTAACCTAGAAGAGACTTCTAGGGGTTTTGCTTTGCAAAAAGGTTTTATTCAATAGAAGAGAAAAGGGGGTTTTCAAAAATTCAACACACCTAAACATGGAAGACACTTTTAAAGAAAAAAAAAATCATGAATATGAATCTTAAACTTAATTTTCCACTTGAATCTTTAACTTCCTATCATTGAATTCGAATTGGGGTTTGAATGGAATCAAAAACTAAATTTTGTCTTCTTATGAAATAAACGAGGTCATCTTTTGTCTTCTAGCTCTCAAACTTGTCCACAAGGATTTCCAAATTTTAATTCACGTGGTACATGGTCCCAAAAAACCAAATAATTCTCTTGTATGCTTAGAAACTCACCACATTATCCAAGACATTCATTTAGGCTCCTAGGTGTGCTTAAATCATCTTCTACAAACATAGTTTGAAAAACCATCTAACTAGACCACTTCCACTCATCTTCATGACCAAATTAATATGTAAAAATTAATCTTAGGAGGTATAATTTCATTAAAATTTACCAGAAAGATCCAAATCAATAATTAACACATCAAGAAACACCACTTTGTAAAACTTTCCTAGCTGGTTTCAGCATCTCTAAATTAGGTCTTGAAGAATTGAGCTGATACATACCTCAAATATCTTCATCATGAGGAAAGTAACCTATCAATGGAAAGATAATGAATTATAATACCTCATCCAATTCTCATAATTCTCCAATTCTTGGCATAAGGCTTCCAAAAATCTTGGATCTTTGCAACTGGTCTGGCTGGTCTTGAAGACACAAAAACTAGTCTTCCACACATGTGGTCAAACACCCTCCAAACCAATTTTTAGAGATATTATATCACCTCTAACACTTAAATTAGGATGTATAAATTTTTTTAAATAATTAACATAACCATAGGTAAAATGGAGAAAGTTTCACCTTCATACTCATTCAGACATGCTTCTCAAATAGGCCTAAAAGGCAGTTTTGGCTCAATCACCTTTAAGAAAGAAATACATTTCTTAAATGAACCAAAAATCCCAACAAATCATATGACACATTAAAAGATTATAAAGTAAGATAACAACATCAATTAATGCAATTCAACATGGTTACCTTCATTCTTCTTCACTAGCTTCTCAAAAACAAGCTCCTTTTCCGGTAAGCTCAAATATGCAACCATTACTCCAATTTTCTCCAAATTAGTAACACGAGTGAATTAATTAAGTTTAATAACACATTACCAACATAATCCACCTTAAATTTGAGTAGGGTTTCCTTTGCAAGTTTCTCCTGTACACTGAAATCTTCACAAAATACTTATTTTTCAGTGGGGCCCACCAAGCATCATGAACTAAAAATATCATGGAAATGTGACCTGAGGAGTCCTATACATGTTAAAATATGTTTCCAAGAAAAAAAATTGAGTTAAGACACCTATCCAACTCAATTTTCCAAAACTGGTCCAAACTAGGGTTTGGAGGGTTAGAAACATGCTCACAAAAATGGATAGAACTTCTAAAATACTCAACCAATCACCAAAATAATTTTTGAACCATAATTTTATCCCAATTTAATCCATTTTTTTATCTTATTATTTATCTGAGGGAGGCTCCACAATTTTCTTGACTGCTAAGAAGTTTGGTGCTCAATTTGCATACTTTGAAAAACCCAGTTTTGGAAAACTTGCACAACTTGCAAAATATCCATCCTCAACTTCTGAAATTTTTTCTCACACCTCAAGGACACATCCCTATAACACCTCCAATTGATATTTTTCTCTGGTTCATCCTGAATCTTTCCATCCCATCTCATCTAGGTGCCCTTTGGTATTTGATTCTCAGCAGTTGAACTATGATGACCTATAGAAGTGCCTAAAACACTTCAATAACTACCTGAGAAGTCTTTTACACACCATATATCACCATTCCATGTTTTTTTTGCATCATCACACCTTGGGTCAACATTTCACACCTTGTTTGCTTGTGGATTGACTTAAGAAAGCTCCATACTGACTTGTTTCAGTCTCATGAATCTAGTTTTTCTCTTGTATATCTCTTTCTAAACCTCCTGTAACACCTCATAGTGATTCAAAATTTATTTCCTTGCTTTGGTTTGAGTGAATTCTCATGTTTTCTTGATTTACACCGTGTGTTTGCACTAGGCCGAGGCCTAGAATGACTTGACTTGACCCATACATTTCATGACTTGACCATGTGGACATGTTACAGACTCATTGACACATCTCACTCACCTCATGGACCTTGTTTGACCTTCATACCACCTTTGAGAGACTCAAGCCACACATATGCACCTTTGGAGACCCCTAGATAACCTAGCCAACATACCTAGATCACCTAGACCATTGTGACATCAATGGACTTGACATCAATGAAAACACAAGTGACACACACTTCCAGATTTTGTGTCTACATTTCCCCCCACATTATGCTACTTGATAGAGTAAAGGAGATAGAATATGTATACCTTATAATCTAGAGAGGAGTGTAGTCAATAGCATGTTGAATGGACAAGTATCCATGAAAAGCATGAAGTGATTGAAATGTGAAGTGTGGAAACTAGGAAAGGGATGTAGATTTTAGGGGTGAATCGTATGGGTAGTAGCATTTTGTTGGAGCTTGTGATTTTTGATGTGAGATGCTTCTCTTTTTTTGTAAGGATGAAGCTACAAAAGAAGAGAAAAAAAGTAGTCATAGTCTCGTATATGAAAGATCATAGTAACGCATGTATAAGTAGTAACTAAGGAAAGAGTGCACCTGATGTCTGAGAGAGTATATGAGAGAAAGTTATCCTGTTTTCTTTGGAGATGTTTTTGGATGGGATTGGGAGTGATCAATTCTCAACCAGTAAAGCGTTAAACCACATTTTTGAGCATACTTTCACCAAGGATGAGGTTTTTGGGTGATCTCAAGCCAAGAGTGAAGTTTTTGGGAAATGTCACACAAATGATGAGTTTTTTTGGTGATCTCATGCCAAGAGAAGTGTGTTGGGGAGAGAGGTACATTTTTCTCTCCTTCCATGACACTTCTCAAATGATAAGTGCCACTGCAGATTATCAAGTCCTGATTTGTAACCAAGTTGTAACCAAATTATAACCAAGATGTAGTCAAATTGTAGCCAAATTATAACTAAATTATAGCCAAATGATTTAATTCTGTAACTGAAGATAAGTGTTTGATACTATAGATCTGTAATGTAAACTACTAAAAACTATGCTGAATTGAGAAACTATCTTATTTTCCCCCTAGGATGCTAACGCCTAGGTGGGACACAAACACACATCGTTCCTATCTACTATTGGGTGCTAGTGTTAGCTCTGTGTTTATGATACAAGTTATATTCTAGAACACTCTATAACTGTGTGTCTTTCCCAATTCTGTACTGTGCTGTTCTATTCTAGAGATTTGTGCTTCTGGAAGAGTGATTTGTTCACCAAATAGTTTCCCCCCTTTGTTTTTGGTGTGTGTGATGAATGTAGGAGGATGTAGCCCAAATGAGAGGAACTGAAATTGATATGCATATTGTATATTGAATACCTACATGGGGTAGGGGATGTGCATATTTGAAACCAAGGAACATGCAAACAAGTGTTAGTGTAAAAGAGATAGGATGCAATATGATACAATGTAGCAAGCAACTATGAAGACAATAGGCACTAGAAAAAAATAGGTTACATACATGTGACATCACTCACAATGTCATAAGAAAATCAGGTTTGCAGTGGCCATAAGAAAACAATAATCAAGAAATACATAGGGAATAGCTTACAAATAGTGGAAAATAATAGTAAACAAGAAGTAACATATAACCATTATTGTATAGAATCTTGCAAGGTAAATGCTACACATGAAGCACTAGTTAGCATGTTAGAAAGATAAGTAGTATGTCAAAGCATGTATATATCAATGAAAAGTAAAGTGATAGTAACATGAAGTAGTAAATAATGTAACAATGGGACTTGTAATTGTGGAGTAGGAGAGCAGAAAAGGTAGATGCCCTCAAGAGACTTAACTGGACTGGTAAAGAGTGGTGTCAAGCATCATAAATCATGTAATAATCTGTAAATCTCTTTCATTCACCTCCATATACCACATGAATGTGCATGTGTGTGTATAAAGATATATTGACATACTAATTATCCAACTAGCATAGGGAACAAAGTGCAACATGTAAGTAGTATAAGATAATAGGAGTAAAGAAAACCAAGATAAGTAGATGTTGTGTAAATTTGATTTTGTACTGCAATATGAAAGATGTGAAGATGAGGGGAGATGTGTTACCACCAACAGATGTGTGTGACATGAGGTTCATTTAGGAACTGTGCCCTCAACAATCAAGTATGAACCATATAACAAGAATATATCATTGGGTGGCAATTATGGAGTATGTGTATTGGAAATTCACACAGAGGTAGACATGAAGAATGAAGCATGAGAGATAGAGAGAAAATCACCAAGATATGACTAGTGAGGGGGGAAGTCAAGTGCCTATTGATTGTGTGCAGGGGGGGAGTCAAGTAAACTCATCAAGGAGGTCGTGAGTTTCAGGGTGATAACTGAAAGGATTTGGATTGGAGACATAGTATGTGATAGTGTGAGGTGAATCCTAGAAATATCCTATGTGGTGTAAATTATACATGCCCGTAACAATTTTTTCATTAATAAAAGGGGGTTGTAAATAATCATGTGCATACCAGCGAGTTAAGTTTTGGAAATAGCCAAGGAAGGAATCATTGAAAATAGAGATGTGGAAAAAAGGCATAGGAAAGGTAATAATATTATGGTGGGGGTCAAGGGTACCGCCAATATAGTCGAGCCATGATTGTACGAGGGTGAGTGGAGAGGAATGGTGTGTATGTATAAGGAAGACAAATAAATGAAATACACAAAGGTGATAGGTATAACTAATGAATACATGTCCATGATATAGGTGGGTAGGAGATCAAAATGTGTGAATCCTAATTGTGCTAAGATTTCATGTGTGTAAATAGTGTTTGGGGAGGTGGATGTAATGAAATATGAAGTAAATAAGAGTTATGAATGAGTAAGGTGCATGTGAATGGATTGATCTATAGATCAGAGGTTACCAAGGGTGATGGAGAAGGTGGCATAAATTCTAGTGTATGTAAAGTTGCATAGAAAGGAATCATAGTTGTAGTAGAGGGAGGAGTTTGCTTATTGATACTCACCTAGGCCAATAACAAGGAAGGTGTCTTGGAAATTTTTAGATTGGAGTATGAGGATTAACTTGGAAATATGTACACATTGAGTAAGGTTGCACTTCAATGGAGTTGTGAACGCTTCATGTAATAAGAAAGAATTAAATCAAAGCAAGAATCCAGTAGAGAAAGAAAATGAAATGTATGACATGCTCATAAATAGAAAAGAAGGGGTACACATATGAGTGTTGTGTAACTCCTGTGCATGACATGTGTACACAACCCTATTAACCTATTCAACCTATGACCTATTCACACTAAGTGAGATGACTAACCAACTAGGTGGAAAATACATTGAATAACGAAAATTATAGTCATATACACATACACCCTCCCTTGATTGAATATGGGGTAGAGGCATGGAAATTCAGAACTGAAAGAGAAATCCCCTAGACAACTAAGAAAGACGTGTCAATGGGTCCTGACTACTAAGCCTAATAAGGTATGCATGTACAAAAAACATCTTCCTAGATGAAGAAGAAGAGAAGAATGGGTCCCAAAAACTAGGCCTGATGAAGAATAAACCCCTAAGGGAGAACATCCACTTAAAAATATATAAAAGAAAAACTCATTCAAGAATGCTAGAGAAGAAGGAGAAGAAAATGGGTCCCAGAAACATGGCCTAATAAGGTACCCAAATACAATCATAATCTAGAACAGAGAGAGAAATAAGAGATAACAAGAAAGCCCTCTAAGAAGTGTGTTGATGATGTGGTCCTCCACACCAAGAATGAAGAGAATTCACTTCTGCATTGAACAATGTTCCTATCTTTAGGAAGGACAGAAAAGGAGCAGTAGAAGTCGGCCAACTCCACGAATAAAGAAGAAGCCTACAGTACTCTAAAATATGAATATAAAATACAACTTTAAAGTGAATATATGTATGATAAAAGAGTGCACATGATACAAAGGTAATGCCAAAACAGTGTGCATGTCAGAGAGAGAAGAAGGTGGGGGCCCAATAATCCTCAGAAAGTGATCCATAAGAAGAGATGGATCATGAAAAATCTTTAAAATGGTGGAAGTGAAAAGTATCCCTAGGTAAGCACTCCCAACATGAGAGATATATAGGTCCTCCAAGATGTGTGATGGACTAAAACAGAGCATGAAATGTAACACATGAAGTAGGAGGAGAATATTGTTTAGGAGAGTTGCTGGAAGGCCAAGGTGAACCATCATGGCACTCAATGTCAAAATAAAAAATTGTAGGGAGAGTGTTGTCAATGGAGAAATCAAGATGTGAGGGAGCACAAGGGGAAATAGTCACATTTGTCTCAAAGATTAAGGGTCTCAAATGGAACACAAGTTTGAAGAGTGAATGAAATCATAAACATGGTCAACAATGAGCTCTGTAATGGTAACAATAGTGTGAGTGGTCTTAAATAGCAAGATCTTATGATGAATGGTCAACATGGGACTCATGGGTAACAAAAGGTGCAAAGGAAAACTCAGAAATGAAAGGGTTGTGAGAATGGGAAGAATCCATGGCATCACAAGAGTGGTCTAGGGAAGTGTCTCTCTGAGATGGTGAAGTAATATCACCATGAAACTATCAGGATAATGAACTAAGTAGTGAACATGCACTTATTGTGCTCAAACAAATGTTAGATATCCATAGAAATAGTAAGACTGAGAAGGTCATAGACCTCATCAAAATTTTCAAACAACTCATCCTTTTGCAGAGACTCGAGAGGCTCAGGAACAAGACCATGGAGGCAGGACAAAAAACCATGTGCAGTATAGTGTCTGATGATGTCCTTCCTTCCATAACGAATAGTTCTAAGAATTGATCATAACAACAAAATGATGAAACTTCATATGCATATAAACCCCAAAAAATATCCTAGATGGCACTTTATAACTTAGTGAGAAAATTACAAGCTCATTTATGTAATGCAATGACCCCCCAGAATGCAACACTTTATAATGTAGTGCATTGATTACACCCAAGATTTCATGCAACATGAGATGATTGGTCACTCAAATTGTAATTAGAGAAACATCATACAAGCATGGAGACCACAATATGCTCAATCATGCGCAAAGAATCAATTGAAAAAGCACAAAATCAGGCAAAAAAGGAAGGAAGCTCTCTTGTAGCAAGGTTGTGGTGGACACGCTCACTAACCTGTAAGTGAAGAAGAGTTATTACAATGGAAAAGGATAAAAAATGAGTCCAAGTGTCTTCCATGATGAAGCAGAGTCTCCCAGAGGGAAAAAGAAGCTAAGAGGGACACTACACACTTAGGAAACGGATTAGTATGAAAAAATTGACAATAACACATAAAAATTACCCTTTACAACATCGAGGATGGATAATTATAGAGCTTGTAGGACTTAAAAAGAGAATAATTACGCTAAAAATAACTATTTTAGTCTATTAAATGAAATGAAAAGAGATTATTGTTTAATTTTGATGTCTAATGATAAAAAACTCTTTAAGGAATTAAAATTAATTAATTACCTTTTTATAATAAGATTAGATCTTAATAGTTTGAAAGTAAATATCTAACCTAAAAAGCTACCTTTAATATATATATTTGACCTAATTTGATTAAGGATCTCATTTAAAATCACTTTATATAATAAAGTGACATATGTTTTGAAAAAACTTTAATTAAAAAAAAGTTATGGAAATTTTTAATATAAAAAGCTTACTTTATGAAATAAGGCTCACTACCTTATAAAAGACCCACACTTCTTTTTTGATAAGTGGTAAAAAAGGGTTGAGGGGACGCTACCCATAACAAAGTCACAACTCCATGAGAGTAGATAAATACATTACAAAACCATAAAAAATGATAATATAAAAGTCCATAATAAATGGGCTCCCCCCATGAGCATAAAAGAGTATCTAAAAACAACAACAAAAAACACAAAGGAACTAACAACAGCGTAGAAACTAACAACCAAATAGAAACAGAGACAGTAAATAAAATAAGACACCCATCCCCAGATCATTTATAGGATTTTTCAAGCCCCTCCACCACATTTTCCCATTCCTTAGCTAGAGCATCTATGTTACTAGCCAAAGACACCAAGTCAAGACCATCAGGAGTCACCTTTCTTTTCCTTCCCTAACTATCCACAGCACTATAGGCATTAGCAAGCTGACCCAAATCTAGAGAGGCTATAGAGTAGATTTAACCATGACAACACTCCACTCCATGTAGCTTTGGAGAATAACACAAAAAATTTCTAACTCACTAGTTATAAAACCATAGTTGGATTTTAAAACATCGATCTCTCCACCATGCCCATTCTTGACTACTTCCTCAATGTATATTTTCATCTTATGCTAGTCATTGAACAAAAAATGTAGTGAGCTCTTGGTGAGTCTCATCTCATATCTCCATTAAGTTCCTCAATGTCACCACCATCTTAGCCAGGTGGTTTTCCCCTTTCACAGGTCCAACATGCCCCATAGCCTCGAACTATTGTTCCAATTACACATTGATAGGAGCTGGAGATTCTTGTTTACTAGACTCCCCTTTGGTATTCAAAGGAACACTAGGAACCTACTTGGATTTATCTCTCTAAGATTCTGGGCCACCACAATTTCAACCTCATCTTTATCCTCTTCCAAGTCACCTTCTTAAGAATCAGAATCTTCACTCGAGTCTTCTTCCTCCAAGTATGAGTTGGCCCCATCTACATAAGCTTTTAGGGTTTTAGTTAGAGAACCAGAATTGTCAATATCCAGAGTTGCTCTTTTGAGAAGAGAGAGAATAAATCCCTGATTAAGTGGGACAGAGACCCTTCTAGTTTTAAACTGAGAGATAGAAGCACTCAGGGAGGAAAATAAAGTAGGGGAAACTAAAAGCCTAGCCATGCCTGAAATGATTAAGAATAGGCATGTGATAGGCATAAATGCATTTTTTATGTCCCTCAAGAGTGAGAAATTGGATAAGGGTGAGAGCCACATCGTCAAACGGTTTGGGTAAAGATAGATGAAGATAACCAACAAAGTGGGAAGTTAGATTTTTTGTTACCTTTGAGAAACAGGTTCAGCTTGTCAGAGGCTTATTTTTGGGTTTATAGACCTCCCTCCCAACAACAGGAAGACCCATCACTTTGGCAACTGAATCCATAGAAATCTCCATGCTAATCCATTTCATTTCAACAACCGCACCTTTTTTGTAGACTTCCAAGCACTGACAAAATCTTTACTAAGATTTTCAAAATGACCTTCAAAAATTTTGAGGAAGGTCGAAAGAAACCCTTACTATCAAACAAAGCCATGGATTTAGGCGTCACCCCTTCGAGATCAATAGGTTCAGTTCTAACCAGGTCTCCACCCATTTGACTCACTCAAAAAATCCATTCACAAAAAATCCAGAATTCTAGGTAGCCAGAGGATTACACACACGCCTAAAAATGTTATTTCTCATGGAACGGGAGATAACAAAGGCTTTCAAGACACACAAGTGGATCCTCTCCCTGATATTCGTATTATTCAGAAATAAATGCACACTATTCCTATGGCATATGACCATGATGACTTTGACACACCATGAACTGACATTATTTGATGACGTGTCCATTTGTCATTATGTAAGTGTGCTCGCACCTTGGGATCAAGAGCTTCCACTTCATTGATAAGTGTCAACTCATCACAATTAACCCCCATATTAGCAAAACAATCTGCAACAAAGTTAGCCTCCCTATAAACATGCTTGAAGGTAATAATTTCAAATAAATTTGACATTTCCTTTATACTCTTAATAGAGTTTTGGATGGAAATTGAAATGGATCATTTCCCAGTAATGTTGTTAATTATGTTCATAGAGTCTCCTTCCACCTCCAAATTGAAAAAATTATATTGGAGAGCTATAGACAACCCCCTAAAAAAACCCCGCTACTTCAGCAACATGGTTCATTTTGAGTTCCAAGATTGTGATGGTACCCAAGAAATAAATCTACCTTCAGAATCATGGAACACTCCCTGCCGTAGCCAGCTCTACCAGGGTTTCCTTTAGAAGCACCATCAAAGTTAAAATTTATACACTCCTTAATAGGTTTCACCCATCCTTCAAGTCAGGGTTAAGATTAGGGGTAGTAGTTGATGAGAATCCCATACCCCACTTTAAGGAAAATGTGGCTTCATTATGAAAGATAGTCTTCTTTTGAGCGTCCAAATTAGATAAATTAGCCTGAATTGTATTAACAAAATGGGCTCCAAATTTCTTAATCGAATCTTTCTTACCTTTGAAAATTATTTTATTTCTCTCCTTCCATATCTCCCAAGTTAAATGTATAATAGAAAAGGTCCAAAAATTTTAGTCCTTGGCTCTTAAAAGGGACTATACCATTGAGACCACAGCTATTTAATGAAATTTGGGAAGACCCAATTGACTTCAAAAATATTAAGAATAGTCTTTCTAACCGAGACCAAATAGGGATAACTGAGAAAATGTGTGAGGAGTCTTCACTCTCACTTTCACACAGCACACACCTGTTAACCATATGGAAATTTCTCTTGTTTAGGTTGCTGACAGTTAGAATCTTATCATGGATAACCAACCACCAGAACATATTAATCTTGGGGATTAACTCTTTGACCCAAACACTTCCCCAATTGAATTTTTTAGTTTCGCCCACATCTGAAAAAAGAATTATAGGCACTTCGAACCGAGAAGATTCCAGTGTCCTCCTTTGACCAGTAAATACTATCATCTTCTAAGCACATTGTCAGAAAATGGTTACAAAAGTCCCCAATGATGATTCAGGTCCTTTCAAGAAGGTGTTCGAGCTCCAAAACCCATTTGCAGTATATATTTGTAGCCTAGACATCTTTACTTAGCCTTCCCATGCTTTTTCTAGCTTTCCTCTCATTTCAATGCATGTTTTGGCCTTTAGTGCCAGGACCGCCACCCTGCCTGGGTGGTGGTTTTGAAACTACCACCCAAAACATGGGGAGGTCCTAAAACGGCACCACCCTACGCAGGGCAGTGGTCCTGTGCACTTTTTCCAAATTCTTCATGCGTGTTTTAACATGCAATGGTTCACTTAACTTTCACTTTTAGACGCATGCATTTGTGAGCCAAATTGTCTAAAATTAGCTTTGATTGCTTGGTTCTCCTTCCTCTTCTATTTTTAAATAGATTTAATTAGTTGGAACTCCCTCTTCTTGCCTTGTGCATGAAGGCAGTCAAATCCCATCCTCCATTCCTATATATTCCATGCTTGTATTCAAGAAAAAGGGCCTGAGAATTTTTGTGTATCTTGCATTGTATTGTTGCTACAATCTTGCTAGGAATTGCATAGCCAAGCTAGTTGATCTCTTGTGCTATCTCTCTTCTACTTGCATTGCATCCAGACTGCCTTCAAGATGTCCATTGCTCAAGCACCATCCTCCTATTTGCTTGTTCTTGCATTCCCAATCCCTTGGACTCATATGGACACTCAGAGAAAGAAAGGACAAACTGAGGGGACAAATTACTACACAACTAGATTTACCTCTGTTATGTGAATTCCAGGTTGGATTTTTTGTTTGATTTCCTTCATTCTTACAATTTATCATTGTTACATCATATCAAATAGAGTAGAAATCAATTTCCTTTCATTTGCAAGTAATTAGTTAATTTCCAAGAGGGTTTGAATCTTTCATAGCAAGCCCCAGTGACGGATCTTCTTCTTCCTATCCCTGTGGATTTGAAGGAGAGAATATCTGTAGGAGGTTGTCTACATATCATAGATTATTTGGAAAAGTTATTGTTTTAAGTTAGTTTAGTTTCAATACACTCAGCACAGGTGAATAACCACACTGGGTTATTTCGCTTGTTTAGTTTTAGTGTAGAAGTAGATTTAATTATTTAGAATAAAAGCAATTTGCTGTTTGTGATTGTAATATTTCAGTTTTGTGATTTGTTAGATTAGTTTCCTTTCATCAGTAGCATAGATTGTTAATTTCATCTTGATTAATTTGAACACTTCAAACTAGTTTAACACTTAGATCCAAGTTAGGAAAACAAACCATAGGGAATTTACGCTACCCATTCATAGCCTCTAAATCTCCCCTTTTCCAACTCAGCTACTAGGAGATCACACTACCAGATCTTAGTCATTGATCCTCCTATAGTTAGCCACACACATTCAACATCGGCTTCTCCGGCATGACCTCAGGGGGTTGAGTGTGGTTGAAGGTTGCATGTCAATTTTCATCCATACAAATTGGTGAACCCACGTGAAGGATTAATTCCTTCTTGTTTCCTTTTCTTTCATTTTATTACCTCACCTCTCCATTTCTTCCCCTATTTTGGTAGGTATTTTATACTTTCTAAAATATGTCTGGAAGAGATTTTGGTGGGCCATTTGGCTCTGATAGATATTACACCAATGTGTCAACCACAACAATCCCCTTCTCTTTCGAGATGGGGGTGACAATTACACAAGCAACGTCCAAACCTCCCCTAGTTACACTTCAAACCCCATTAGCTATGTAAGGATGGAGGAGGTTGATCAACCGTTAAACATGCAATATGGTCAACCCAATGCAAACCATGTTGTTATCACAAATGGAACAGGTTCTTACCATAGAGTCTTGTCAAGACCTCACATTGTCCATGCAATCAATAGAAGATGATATCTATTTACACGAATAACTAATCCTCTTCATCAGATAGATGAGTCTTTGGATAGAATGAAGGCTACAACCTCTGAGATTTTGAATGCCTATCCTAAGATTCTTACTTCTGAGGAAGACAATAATTATAACACTGAACAATTCATGACAGGGTATCATGAGCCTGCTCAATCAAACCCTACGCCACAGGCACCCCAACAAGGGACTCAATCCTCTCCCAATGATCTCATTTCTACTTTAGTAGGGAGGATTAGAGAACTAGTAAGTTCCCAGACTTCACAACCAACACATGCAGTAGGGAAGAACATGGGGTATCTAGTTGACAACAAAGGATACATCCCTTCCAATGAACAACCAACACAATATCATGTACAACAAGGTTATCTGGTTCATTCAAATCCAGGTGATCTTCTCACAGGGTTAGACACACTAGGGATGGGTCCTCATCCTTCTCAAGCTTATCCTACATAAGGGCTTACTAGAAGTACATTCTTGAATGCCATCACAATGGGCAATGTGACGTTCCCTAGTTTTATGCCCGCTAGTCCATATCCTGGTACTATCCCACCTTACATGCATATGTATTCAAAAACTCCCCAGATGGACCCATATACCATTCCCACTCCCTACATGCCATATCAAGGGACCCCATACATTCCCATCAATGCTTATAATGCAGCTTATCCAACTCCTCCTCCTCACCTCCTCATCAAGGATCTTCAATGGTGGAATCTTACACAATGGGTACATACGTTGAGTACTTAAAGGAGCCTCTTGACTTCACCATATGTGGTGTCATGCTTCCATGCCCATTTCCGGATCTTCCAAAATTTAAGGGAGAAGGAGACAAAAATGCTCATATCAAGGCCTACGCTACTGCTATAAGGGAATTACTTCCTTGGGATCTGTAGTGGCTAAGATATTTCCAAAGACTCTCAAAGGAATCACATTGGATTGGTATTACCATATTTATGGAAGCTTCTATAATTCCTTTAACAAGCTTGTTTCTGAGTTCATCAAAGCATTTGACATGAAAAAGTTGTTGCGTACAGGGATTAGGGAGTTCCTGCATATTAGACATAGAGCAAAATGAATCTGTCACCCATTTCATCTAGAGATGGCACCAAGTTTCTCTATTCCTCTACAAGTGCACCCAACATGGACCAGATGGAACTTTGTGATCTTTTCCTTCACTCGCTCAATCAAGAGACTAAGGAAGAAGTCCAAAAGTTTCCTTTTGTAGTTATGAGGAAGTATTGGAAGGTGCACTTTGGATTGACCAAGCTGCTATAGATAGTGGGCAATAAGATCTATGGTCCCAATGGGAAATTGGTATCTCCAAATCAAAATAATGAAAATTATCAAAACAATGTGCCAACAACCAAGGACCTAAGGGTGTGAATCATAATCATGATGCTACCATGAATAGTGCTACTGATCAAGCCAAGAATGTTGGTTTTACAAACAACGGCACACAATAAATAATAACAATAATAACAACTAGGGTTTTCAAAGATCCCTTAACACTGTGTATTTCTCAGTTAAACAAAGATTGATCTTAAACTCCCCTCAAAAGAAAAGATGCAAACCCAATTAAACCAGATATCAAAACTCTGAGCCAAGGCATTCACAAAATGAATCATGGGAATGTTGTTTAAGATTTCCAAAATTAGCAAATTTGAAGGTTATAATCAACCAATATTCTTATCAAAGGTGGGCTTCAAGAGATGGGTAAGTCAACAAGTTGATGGTTTCAAATATAGGGTAACAATTGTGGACATCATATTGCAAATAACAACATAATATCAACTTGTAGGGATTATTAGCAATACATACACTCAAAATTAGAAAAATTATATTAATATGAATCGTAGCATCTAGGAATCTAGTTTCTAAAATACTAATTTTTGTAAAAAAAATGGACAAGATTAGCTATATTAAACACTCAAAATTCAATGACTTGGTATTTTTTTTTTAAAAACACCGATAAGATTATAGTCCGTTTGCCCACAATTTGGATGACCAAAAATTGATATATATTTTTTTCCTTTGGTGAGAAGTTATATGCCACTATCTATCTTGGGATGGATTTTATTTTGTATTTTTTTGAGTAATATTTTATTTTTTATGATTTTTTCCGTGAAAGTGGTATGAAAACATAAAGAAAACAGAGCACTTTCCGTTTGCCCGCCATAACTTCATCAAAAAATGTGAAATCAAATAATTTTTTTTTGAACATGTATATAATTTCACCATGGTTGGGATGGTATAATTTTTATCACATTCTGATAAGTGAAACAAATTTTGCAGTCTTAAACGTAGACATAAACATTCACAGGAAAAAGTGTCTTAAAGACCTACTATTAGTAAAAAATTATAAAATGATATTTATCCTCTTCTATTCACTTTAAAATCAGTATTTCTACAAAGCTAATAGTCTCCCCTACGCAATGGTACCATTTTTATGACATAGTTTTTACTTTTCGGCATGGTTCAAGTCCGCGGAAGACTAAATTTGATGTTTTGTTGTTTTTAATGTAAAATTCAGGATTTGATGTCCACTTAATTGTCCCCCAAGATGGTGCACTTACCAAGAGATTATGACCCTAACCTATACTACGGTTTCCATAAGGCTTGAGGTCATGACGATAGGAATTTCCTCGATTGTAACAATTTTTTGCAAAGACTTCCTAAAAACCAAAGGTAGCTCTTTGTAGATATGTTCCTAGAAAATCTTGAAACAAATCTATCTGACTATATACAAAACCTGTACACCTCAAATGCTAATGTATAATATTTTTAAATCTATCCCTGGGGATCCAAAAATGAATCAAGGTGAATTCAAAATATTCACAAAACAAGGGTCATTCCTATAGGAAACAATGATATGAAGCCTCAACTTTTGATCACAGAAACTCTTAGGTTGCTCCTAACCTTAGTTCAAACGATAATAGAAAAATATTGGGATTAGTTGAGCTAGAGATTGAGCTTGAAATTAATGCAACAACTCAGATGAAGGAGTACATTTCACAACCCTTACCTGATCTTTCCTTCCTGTAGGATGACATTCCTACAATCGCAAAACCAGTAGGAGCCTATGATTTAATATCAGATTTAAACAAGACCTTTTCTCACATTTTGTTTCTAGATTTGTTGAAGAATTCACATGCGCATCATTCTGCGTTTCTCAATGCACTGGGTCTTGGTCATCTAATCCATGTTACACCACCTCCTAATGCTCAAATAAATCATATTGAATTTGACATACATCCTCTACGAGATAGAATGATAGGGATACTGGGTTTGTTTTTGATATAGACAAGATGCCATCTGACACTGAAATTTCCCGAAGAGGTGATCCTGCCTTATTTTTACAAGTTTGGGTTTATAAAAATTGCATTAAGAGAGCCATGATTGATGATGGGGCTGTTGTAAATGTGGTTCCCTTTCTCTTTCTTGCAGAAGTTGGGATATGGAGAGACAAATTGTTTCCTCTACAAGAAACATGTTTACGGGGTACGATAGTCTTAAAGTGACCTCAATTGGAACCATAGTTTTTCCAGTCACACTTGGTTCAAAAACTATCTTGATGGAGTTTTACATTATTAACAGGGAAACAAGTTATAACATGATCCTTGGGAGACCCTGGATTCATTGAATGAAGGCTATCCCTTCTACCATATTCCAGGAGATTAGATTCCTCCATTTGGGGAAGGTCTTCATCACTCAAGGGGATCCTAAGCCCTTCGATATACACTTAGAAAACCTCAAGAAGAAGAAAGGAGTCCATACAGAGTATGAACTTCCTGTGAATCAATTGAACAAACCACCTCCATCAAAAGAGTTAGTCTCGATCACCTCGGGCGTCCCGAAGGATAAATTCATTAAGCCAAAAACATTTGAGGTGGCAAAGATATATAAGGGTAAATCAATATCTATGGAAACAATGTCCACTAAAACCACAACAATGGAATTATGAAACTCTTAGAGAGTGACGATCTGATCTTCCTCCCATTTGAACCACAAGGGAACAATGGGTAGTCTTCTCAGTTTAGCATCTCTTCCCTCAATGAATGACCTAGGTCTAGGTGTAAACATGATTGAATTAACAAATGAAGAAGGGAAATTCGAGATTGAAATGATGCCCATCAAAACCATCTCTAAGGTTTGTTCTATTCTAAACCCATATTTCAACCCATGTGCATCTAAAACTAAGCTTGTCCATATCCATGGGCAAGGCCTCATCATTCAACAAGAGTCACAAGTAAACACAATGCTCTATATAGGAAACAAGGCCTGAGTAACATAGTCATGCTCACCCACACACCATGTCTCAAGAACGTGACAAAGAGGTCATGAATGCCTCTTTCAGAAAAATGATTTTAATGATTGGACATATACACTTCTGGGAAAGGGTTGTAAGTTTAAACCCAGAATGTTAGGCCCTTGTTCAAGAGAATGGAAATTTTGAGGATCAAAAGTTGTGTACTTTTAGGGGTGAAGAATTTGATATTCATAAACTTTCTTCACCTTAGATATCATGACATGTAGTTTCACCTGCATTTCCATATGTACATTACTACATCCGCATTGCATTTTCATCTTCCAGTTCATTTCATAAATTTGTGATCAAGGGACTTATTCTTATAACAATTCCTAAAAATTCTGTAAGTGTTGGAAAAACATTCAAATCACATCTCTTCAAATTTTCATGGTTTCATCAACTGTTTCCAAATCATTTCATTAGTCCAAACAAGATAAGACAAAGCTTTGACAGTAACCATACCAAGGCCTGCATACTTGGAACTTATAGTTTCTTTCTAGATTAGGTGTCTTTGCCTATAGTCTGTTCTAGAAGCTTCATGGTGTCACATCTATCCCATAAAATCTCTTTGGAAATAAGAACATTCTAACATTTTTCCTAGATAAACAAGTCAAATGAAAATCCACATAAAATTTTTATTTTACACATTTCTTTTCCCTACCAACCTTTGGTGTTGATCCTGTGTCTCTTACTAGTGATGTAGGGTTTGGAAAGGAGAGAATACCCTTACTCACCTATGTCATATCCATTGTGATGAGCCCATACTTCCTAATGGTAGCATGGGGCAAGGTGTAGGGGGTATCAATTTGACAAACTTGAAAATTAGAAACAGTTCATTCAAATGTTGTGAAATCATAAATCAAAACAAAGTGAGTTAGATGTCCAAAATTCCAAAAGAGTTTAAAACCTCAAAACTATATTTTGTCAACCAAGTGGCCATCTATGGATCTAAGTCTAGATAAACTAGAAAGAAATTCACATTCTAAACTATGAAGCAAACTTGAGTAGAGTGAGGTTGTAGTGTCTCAATTTGGTTTTTCCAAATCCTTGTCTTTCTCTCATCATTACCATTCAAAAAATTTCATAACTTGTGCCCTTTTGGCTCTTGGTGTTGAGCCCTCACATTTTACTAGTTGTGTGGAGTTAGGAGCATGGAAAGTTCATTAACTTATCATATCACTCTTATCACCACATTTTTCTAAAAACAATACGAAGTACCAAAATTGCTTAAGAAACTAAAGTTCAACATCACAATGTGTTTGCATTATCATGTATCAGCATTACAAAGAAAAAATATTAAAGAAATCATTCTGTTAGCATTCATGTCCACTGCATACATTTTGAAAAGCATATAAAAAGAAATTCTAAACATCTAAGAGTACACACGTGAATCAAATCATAAATGGAAGTCAAATCTATGAAAGGAATAACCAAGCCAAAAAGAGATATATGTACATATCATGGTGTGTCATAGTTTTGTACAATGCCATCACACACTAGGTGTGGTCAAAATGCTTGCAATGAGCACAAAATACCAAAACATCATATATGCTTCACAAAATGGAGACTAAGCAATAAAGGCACTCTGCCTATCCACCTCTTTGAGGCCCCTTATGACTGCTCTAGTTACAAATTTCTTAGGAGTTCTTCTCAAAAGTATTCAAACAACAAAGGGCCAAGCCTAACGCAAAATACCATTCCTAAATCCATTCCAATTCAACCATACTCAAAAATGAAAAATGGTCAACTGTGGGCCCAAAGCTCAAAAATCACCAAGTCAGACATGTGCAAATGAATTGAAAAATGAGTTTGTTTTGTTTTGTATAGTGTGTGTGTGTGTAATATATATGTTGTTTTGATTTTGTTTTGAGTGCATGTGTTCACAGGGCTGGAGCATTGGCGTAGGTATATTTCTACATCCCCACACAAATGGTAAGTCCTCTTGTCATTTTAATTTAGTGTTTATTTTTATGATATTTTATCTATCTGCACTTGAGTCTTCTTTTTCTTTTAGGTAGTGGGAGTTTGGATGGTGACATTTTGACACATGGGCATGTTCAGGTATAGCTTATAACTCCCCATTTTAGGAATGCCATACTCAGAATCTACGTTTTATGCCTTTTCATGGCTAAGACACTTCTCCGAGGGGGCAATATGTATGCACCCAAAATTACATGTGCTACATTGTTGCAAAATGGTTACAAAAGTCCCCAATGATGATTCATGTCCTTTCAAGAAGATGTTCGAGCTCCAATTTCCCATTATAGTATATATTTGTAGCCTAGACGTCCTTACTTAGCCTTCCATGCTTTTTCCAGCTTCCTACCTCATTTCTACGTATGTTTTGGCCTTTAGTGCCAGGACCACCACCTTGCCTGGGTGGCGGTTCTGAAACTGCCACCCAAAGACAGGGCGGTGGTCCTGAAACTGCCACCCTATATAGGGAAGCAGTCTTACCACCACTGATTTTTCCAAATTCTCTCATGCGCATGATTTTAACATGTGACGGTTCACTTAATTTCACTTTTAGCATGCATGTTTGTGAGCCAAATTGTCTAAAATTAGTCTTTGATTACTTGGTTTCCTTCCCTCTTCTATTTTTAAATAGATTTAATTAGTTGGAACTACTAGCACTTCTTTCCTTGTGCATGAAGGCACATCCCATCCTTCATTCCTATATATTCCATGCTTGTATTCAAGCAAAAGTCCTAAGAATTTTTGTGTATCTTGCATAGTATTGTTGTCACAATCCTGCTAGGAATTACATATCCAAGCTCAGATATCTTATGATATCTCTCATCTACTTGCATTGCAACCAGACTACCTTCAAGCTGCCATTTCTCAAGCACCATTCTCCTGTTGTTTTTCCTTTACATTCTCAATTCCTTGGACTCATATGGACACACAGAGAAAGAAAGGATAGACTGAGGGGACAAATTACTACACAGCTGGATTTACCTTTGTTCTATTTGAATTCCAGGTTGGATTTATTGTTTTATTTCCTTCATTCTTGCAATTTATCATTGTTACATCATATCAAATAGAGTAGAAATCAATTTCCTTTCATTTACAAGTAATTAGTTAATTTCCAAGAGGGTTTAAATATTTCATAGCAACCCCCAGTGACGGATCTTCTTCTTCCTATCCCTGTGGATATGAAGGAGAGAATATCTATAGGAGGTTGTCTACATATCATAGATTAATTGGAAAAATTCTTATTTTAGTTAGTTTAGATTCAATACACTCAGCACAGGTGAATAACCACACCGGGTTATTTTTCTTATTTAGTTTTAGTGTAGAAATAGATTTGGTTATTTAGAATAGAAGAAAATTGTTGTTTGTGATTGTAATATTTCAGTTTTGTGATTTGTTTAGATTAGTTTCCTTTCAGTAGTAGCATAGATTGTTAATTTCAGCTTAGTTAATTTGGACACTGCAAATTAGATCAACACTTAGATCCAAGTTAGGAAAACAAACCATAGGGAATTTATGCTACCCGTTCATAGCCTCTAAATCTCCCTCTTGTCCAACTCATCTACTATGACATCACACTACCAAATCTTAGTCACTGATCATTTTATAGTTATCTACACACATTCAACATCAGTTGCTCTAGGCATGACCTCGAAGGGTCAAGTGTGGTTGAAGGTTACATGTCAATTTTCATCCGTATAGTTCCCTAACCATTTTTCCTCCCAAAAATTAATCATTCACCCATTTCCAACCATCCATTTGCTACCCTCAGTAACAATGTGTTTTTGCCCAATTTATCAATTTCTAGAAACAAGAAGAACCATTTGAATACTGGATGTAGAAGCACCATTCATAGATTGAAATATTAGGCCAATATTTTCCCCTAATCATAGAAGTCCAAAAACTCTCTTCCTTGACCAACCTCCAACTCATTTTAGACAACATTAATTTATTCATTTTAGTCTAGTCTCTGATTCCTATACCTCAAAGTTTTTTGGGTGAGAAAAAATTTTCCCAAGCAATAAGAGGAATTTAGTGTTTGGGTTCTGAGCCATTCCATAGAAATATTTTTTAAATACTCTCCATCTTACTAGTAATCGAGGAGGGGTAACCTATAGATAGACATCAAATAAATAGGAAAATTCTGAATTGAGCACTTTAGGAGGACCACCTTGCTAGCTTGGGATAACAGAGAACCTTTCTAGTATTCAAGTTTCTTCAAAAACCTATCAATTAAGAAATTCCATTCAATATTCTTAGGTTTTTCCGCTCCAATAAGGATACCTAGGTACCTAGTCAGGAAGGTTTTAGCCACACAACCAAGAATTCCAGCTATTTTATTGCATCTTCTTTCTAGAGCGTTGATAAAGTAAACCAAAATTTTCCCATAATTTATCAATTAGTACTGACGCTTCCTCATAATACATCATTAACTGTTTTAATTTAATAGCCTTTGAGACAGATCACCTCGCCCACCAACATAGTGTTATCCAAAAAATGTTGGTAAGCAACGTTGTTATAGTTAATAGCAGAGAGATATACCTCTGATTATCCCTTCGAAGGAAGCTTTATTAAGTGCTCTATTGAGGATCTTGACTATAATTATGAAAAGAAATGGAGAAATATGATCACCTTGTCTTAATCCATGCGTGTGCTATTAAAAAATCCACAAGGGGGTCCCATTAATCAAGACCGAGAACTTTAGTTATGGAAATACATGAAAGAATCAACAGCCTGAAGTCTTCACCAAAACCAAACCTTGTTATAACCTTCAGAAGGAAAGGCCAAGAGACTCTATCATAGGATTTCTCCATATCAAGTTTAATAAACATGGCTTCCTTCTTATTCTTGCTTAACCGTATGAAGGGTCTCTTGAATAGTGACTATACTATCCTGGATTTTTCTTCCCATAATAAAACCTCCCTGATTGATTATAGATGATCGAAGGCAAGACTAAGGTGAATTCTTAAAGCAAGGATTTTGGAGCACATTTTATAAACACAGTTACATAGGTTTATAGGTCTGAAATTCCTGCAATCCATAGGATCATGATTCTTAGGGATTAAGGAAAGAAAAGTGTTATTTAAATCTTATAGCAAATTTTTTATTCTTAAAGAATTCTTGAATAGCATTGCAAGTATCTTCCTTAACAATCTCCTAGAAAGTTTGAAAAAAGAAGGCCAAAAACCCATCCAGTTCTGGGGCTTTGGTCAGGATTTAGGGATTTCAACATAAATTCAATTTCTTCCATAGAAGGGATTTTGGTAAGCATGTCTATTATCATCTTCATTAATCAAATGAGAAATACAGTCTAGGAAGTTCTCTTCCTTAATGTTGTTGGAAGCGCTAGTGGAAGCCAAAAGCTTGCTGAAAAAAGAACTAACGGCTTATTGGATTTCCTTAATTTCATTGATCAACACTCCCTCTTCATCCTTGATATAGAGAACTCTATTAGAGATCCCTATTTTTAAATTTGAGATATGAAATAACTTCATGTTCTTGTCACCTTCTTTGAGCCATTGGACCCTTGATTTCTGTTTCCAAAAATTTCCTCCTTCATAAGAATATTAAGATAGTCAGCTAATAATTCCTTCTCTTTTTTTGTTCGAGCATGAGATTTTCATCATCAAAAGATTCCAAATTACCTTGAAGGGATGATATCACATTAGCCAGAGACTAATCTTTTTCCTAAAAATATTACCAAAACTTCTTTTATTCCATCCTTTCAGATTTTTCTTCACATGAGCTAGCTTTTTAGCAATCCTGAACAAAGTTGTTCCTTTGATTTTCACATTCCACCAGCCCTTGACTAAATAAAAAAATTCCTCATCTTGAAGCCACATCTTCTCAAATATGAAAGGGGTCCTTCTCCTCTCTTTTTCATTTATCTGAAAGAGGATAGGGTTGTGATCAGGACCAATGCAGGGAAGGGAGAAAAGACCAGCTTCTTTGTTCAACCATCCCCATGAAGTCAGAGCTCTATCAAGTTTAACTTGAATCAAATGATCTCCTTTTCTTCTATTAGACCAAGTAAATATACTACCACATAGCTCAATATCCATGAGATTGTTGAGAGAAATGAAATCCTGAAGGTCTTCCATGCTCTCAGTAAAATCTATATTACCCCCCTTCTTTTCCCCAGGACTCAAAGGGGTGTTGAAATCACCTAGAATCACCCATTCAGTCCCTTTAATAATATTTTGAAATTTAGAGAGATAGGCCTAGAGATTTTTCCTTTCACCTTTGTTATTAGAGGTGCATAAATATTAGATAAGATCCAAAATTCCTTAGACTTCTTATCTTGAAATAGAAAAGCCATATGGTTATTTCTACTAAGAAGCTTTGTACCTTTGTAGTTTTTCCTCATTCTAAGATAACTTGTCGTTCCACCAGCAGTTCCAATCGAGCTAACAACAAAACTGTAAAAATTTTGCAATACCTTCTATTAGCTTCCAATAAAGGTCCTTCCTCCATCTTCGTTTTCTGCAAAGCCAAAATGTCAAATTTGTATGTCACCTCCATATATTTTATCAGCCTCCATTTAATAGGGTTATTTAACCCCCTAATATTCCATGATATAATATTCATTTAACCAATTGGTTCTTAGTTCTTCTAAAGCTCTAAGATTGAGTTTAGATTGGGTTCCATCATTAATATCTCTTTGACTCTATTTCTTCCTTGTAACCTTCTTGTAGGGTCACCCAGAGCCAGTTTTTTTCTCTTTTGGTGTCACCTCAGATGTTTCCCCTTTGAAAGGAATTTTTAGAGATGTCTCATTTTCATATTGTTTAGGGTCCCCCTTCTCAGATTCATTCAATTCGGAGAGCAAATCTGTTTGAGTAGAGACAACTTCCTAGATAATGTTATGGATATTGTTAAATTCTTGTTGATTTTCATTTCCATCTATCAAATCAAATTTTTCACTTTCCAGCAAATTGTCAAAATGGTTAGAAAAAGGACTCCATAGATTCATTGAGGCTTCTTCCATCCATCGCTTTTGGTAGGATATGTTCTTTGGAAACTTCCTTAAGCAGATTATCTAGTTTCTTTGAGGATAATTTTTTTTTAGCTTGAACATGGAGCTTTTCTTTCTAAAACTGGGGTTTGGATAAATATTTCCACTGGGTCTTCTTATTCCTTACTTATATAAATCCCTCATCATCTATTATCTTGAGCACCTAGGCTTGATTCCCATTAGATCTATCTCCATTGTTTTCCATAATTTGAATACCTTTATTTGGATTAAATTTCTTGGGAGTGTTTGTAACCACATGAGAAATCTCCTTACCTTTATCTAGTTCCTTGGTATGCTTCTCCTGATACACCTTTGAGATCATCATCTTGCACTGTTAGCTTTACATGCCCCTAGCCTTGGCATTTCTCACATCTTTAAGGGTAGTTTTCAAACTCTATTTTTTGTTCCCAGCTTCCCAATATCGACCACAGAGAGATGGATTTAGGTAAAGATGATCCCATCAAAGAATAGATACAAAATCTCACACAAACTACTCTTGATTTAGTAAGCATCATGTTATCCATAGCCACAAAGGTACCGAGAGTGTTAGCTACTCCTTTAATAATATCCACATCCTAGAGTTCCAAGGGTAGACTTAGGAGTCTCATCCAGATAGGGAACTAATTAATATTCTCTCTATCGGGGTTGAACATGGGAGTCCATTTACTCATAAAGAGACCAAGTTTCCTAAGGAACCAAGGGCCATCATTAAGGATCCTCTGAAGGTCTTTCAGAGTTTTTGAAGCTAAATAAGAAGAAACCATTCGGTAAAGCTATGACATCCATGTGCCCCTTGGGTTTCCATTTCAAAACAGACCAAGATCTAATGGAATCAATATTAGGCCTTCCACCTACAAGTTTACCTATCAAGGAATTTTCCATTTTTCTTAGATTCTGATCTATAATGATATCATGGATATCTAAAAACTCTCTTGTTCCATCCTGTTTAAGTTGAGGAATGATTCCTAAGATTTTTTCCTTATTAGAGTTCAAAATATTTGCATACAATTTAGGGGACCAATTTTCCACATGACTCCCACCCATAGATAAAGCCTCATACGTACCTTTCTCCTTTAAATACCAATCATGAGCATCTGTCTCCTCTCTTGGTGGGATATGTATGCTATCAGTTTCCTACCCATCACTATTCAGTAGCTTCTACTAGGTTTTTAACTAAAATACCCGCACTTTATATTATCACCTAACTTTTAATAAAGGCACCACATAGGTATAAATCCACCCCCACTTAAAAAACATACAACTCACTTTATATAAATATTCCACTTGTCTTTTAAACACATGGAGCTGTTAAAATACCACCTAACCACTCTAATGAATTCCATCATTAATATTAACATAGATCACAATAAAAAACCAACTACTTTTATTAAAAACCCATGTGTTTTTGTAAACAAGCATAGAAAATTAAAAGGAGAATAGTTTTG
The DNA here is from genome assembly GCA_019776745.2 of Taxus chinensis. NCBI lineage: Eukaryota > Viridiplantae > Streptophyta > Pinopsida > Cupressales > Taxaceae > Taxus > Taxus chinensis. Next base: position 87,283 of record JAHRHJ020003158.1, read on the forward strand.
AATGGGATGAGATTGGAGGCACGATCCACATGGGTTCATGGGAAAAAAAAGGAAACATGGGCTGAATGATAGGTACATGAGTTGAGTGGGTTTGGGGATGAAGACTCGGGCAGAGAAAATGAATCGATGGAACAATACAACACGCAAGGGAAGAAGACAAGGCTAAGGGAAGATCCACGTGAGGCAGATCGAGCACCACTAGTTAAATGCAAAGCACAAGTAGGAAACACTTTGAGCATGGAACAAAATTAAGATCGAAGGGAAGGCTGATCAAAACAAGTACACCATAAGAAAATTCAACAAGAGAACCCATCATGACCAACCAACTCAATGAAAAGGGAAAACCATGTAAAAAAAAGAACAACCAATGCAATGCCCAGAAAAATGCAAACCTGATTCAAGGGAACGCTACAAATGACACAACAACAAGAGAATCCAAAATGCAAGGTCACCCAAATGGCCAAGCTAAGCATGGGAAATACAACGGGAAAGACTTAATGCAAAGGGAAATAAAACAACCGATCTAATAACAAACCCATAACACAAGTAACTCAAAATAGAGCCAAAGAAGCTATACCAGAGAAAAGGAAGATTGAACTAGGGAAACCAAACTAACAAGAGGCAAAAAACAAGGTTAAACTAGACTGCAAACTACACAGATCGAGAACTCGAGATCTCCATTTTTTATTTCTATTTTAAAACAAATCACTTTTATTTTGAAAAATAATAAAACTAGAGTTTTTAAAAAAAATTCACTTGCTTTTCAAAAAAAGATTAAAAAAACCAAAATACCCTACCTCTAAGTTTATAAATGCCTCTAAATTTGGCTATAATTAGCTAAACCTAGTTGCAAAACCCTTGAAACCTACACATGCACTGAAAACACATGAAAACAAAAAAAAAAACTCCTCAAACCGGAAGGTTAAATATGTTAACAGTATTCAAAAAACTGAAATCTTTCATGAGAAGCATGGAAAACCAGAAAATGAAGTGAAATCAACCAAATTCAAACAAGCACATGATTACCAAACCCAAGATATGATACCATATTGGATTAGAGTATGAGGATCGACACAAAAATCCATGCACATTGAGTAAGGTCACACATCAATGGAGTCATGAACACTTCATGCAATAAGAAAGATATCCAATCAAAGTGAGAATCCAATAGAGAAAGACAAAAAAGTGTCTAACATGCTCATAAATTGAAAATAAGGGGTACATATAGGAGTGTTTTGTAACTCATGTACATGGCACGTGTACACAACCCTATTGACCTATTTAACCTATGACCTATTCTCACTAATTGAGATGACTAACAAACAAGGTGGACAAGACGTGAAATGAAGAAAAGTCTAGTCATATACACCAACAAAAATAGGATCTGTTTACCTCAAGAGGAATAAATTTTAGATTACACAACTTATCATTGGTAAGTTTGACGACATCAACCTCATCATAAGAATCATCGGTGTTGACATTATCTTATTGGGTAACATTATCAAGGATATTAAGAGGAGGGGTGGTGGATGCAAGGCTACGAGGAGCAGTCAAGGGTAGAGTAGTGGTAGTGATAGAGGGAGATATGGTAGGGGAAATAAGATTAGTGGTATGTGTAGGGATGAAAGGGGTGAAAGTAGAGGCATAAGAAGTAATGGAAGCACTGGATTCCCCAACATCATATGTATCAAAAATATTGTAGGAAATTGGATTAAGTGGGGGTAAAGGAATTTAAATAACTAAGTCTATGTGGTATCATTTGAATGGTTTAGTGTCTATGGAAATAATATGCTCATATCCATCACGTAAGAATTTACCGAATTAATGAAAAATAGAAGGAATAACATGTATAACATGGATCCATGGTATACCAAGTAAATAATTGAAATGAAATGATGTATCAATGATATAGAATAATGTGGGAAGGGTTTTGGGCCCAACTTGTAATGGTAAGTTGATAGTGTTGATGCATGTTTGAGTAGTAGAATCATAGCCAGGAACAAGGGTAGATGATTTGGTTATCTGATTATTATAAATTTTCTTCTGCGTGAGTAATGAGAGGGAACATATATTTAGAGTGGATCCATGCATCAGAGTTTTTCAGTTCCAAGCAAGTAGATTGATTCAGGAGAAAATCATGAAAATTGGCTAAGTCCTGCTCAAGGCCGCCTTTGGGACAGTTGGGAAAAATGCAAAAACAAGCTTGGAGGACAGGCGAATCGGCCGAAAATTGGCCAGGCAGTCTGCAGGGCAAAGGAACAGTTGGGACAAAGGACGCGTGAGGACGCGGAAAGCCGGTTCGGCCGAAAAGGAGAAGAAAAGGACTAACTGCTCTGGGACATTTGGGACATGAAGACGCGAAGGGCGCGAAGCCCGGTTCGACCGAAAAGGAGAACTTTCGCACTAAGCATTTGGGACATCTGGGCCGCGAGGACGCGAAGGACGTGAAAAGGCGAAGCGGCCGAGAGCAAAGGAAGCCCATTTCGGGCGGTTCGGAAGAATTTGTCCCAGACAGTCTGGGACAGTTGGAACAAATGGACGCGAAGGACGCGAACCGGCCGGTTCGGCCGAAATGGGGAACTTCAGCACTGGGACAGTTGGGACAAAGGGACGCGTGGGACGCGGATAGCCGAAGGAGCCGAAAGCCAATCAAGCAACGCCACGTGTCATCGGCCGAATGAGGGACAAGGAAGCCCATTTCGGGCGGATCGGGAGTTTTTGTCCCAAACAGTTTGGGACATCCGGGACAAATGGACGCGAAGGACGCAAAAATCTGGCAGACCCGAATACCAATCAAATCACGACACGTGTCACAAGGGAGAAAGTCCAAAAGTCAAAGGGCGAGGTTTCAAGCACTGACCCGAACCAATGAAATAGTGCCACGTGTCCAAGTTTAAGGGCCCACAAGGAAATTTCAAAGGAAAGCCCACGGAAAGGTGGAGGAGAGAGAATTACTCAGCGAATCAGAGCCTGCCACGTGTCATCCAAGTGGCAGAGCGCGGGGAAAGTTCAAATATTTTTCCCGCCGACCTGTTTTTGCCTGTTTTTGCCCTAAATCTTCAGATCGTCATATCTTTCGATCCAGAGCTCGGATTTGCACGTTCTTTATATCAACGGAAAGCTGTTGAAATTCTCTACATGATTTTGGGGTCAATCTTGCATTTTGGTTCAGTTTGGAGAGAGAAAATTGAGAAAACATCCTCTGACGCGTGGTAATGCCAGAAGTGACGCTTCAACAACCAGCTTTAATGCAGCAGACAGTTCGCCGCTTCTGTTAGACAGCCCGCCGTTTTGCCAGGATCCGCCGCTTCTGCCATAATGAGATGATTTAAAATATGACCTAGAAGTGGTTGGGGTAGATTCTGAATTTCCTCTCTTTTCCCTCTCTCATTCTTCCTATATATTGTAAAGAGGAGCTTCTTTCAAAAGGTCGAACATTTTCTGTTTTGCTCCTCCCTTCTTCTCCTATCAGGTGAATTTGTGGAGTTCGAACCTCTCATTTGAAACTGTAATACGACTCTGCCTCTTGGCATTCTGTAGTGTATTGTATCAATCTTTGGAGCAAGTAATACATGTCTGTGGATGATTCTCAACCCTCTCTGTGTTCATTTTGCATCCTCCTGGTCTTTCACTGCAAGTTTTGTTATCTGTGCATGATCTTATATCACATTTGAATGGTCTGTGTTTACTGGCAAGATAGGTGTTCTTCATTCCTCGGTGCATCACCTCTATTAGCTTAGATTTATTTTTATGCATCTTCTTACCCTGTCTCCTTGGCAGATTAGATTAGGTTTCGAGCAAACCCTCTGCATATTTCGTGTGCATCTGAACAGAGGAATAGGAACCAGCCTTCTCTGGAGAATCCTTTCTCACTTTTCAAGTCCCACACTTGGAGAAAGGATTCAATGTTATGCAATCACACTGGATGATAGTATGGTCAACCTAGAAACCTGACCAGCATCCAGGGGTGCTGTGATTTTGCACTAACAGTTTTGGCACGCCCGGTGGGACTAGAGGTCTCATTTTTATTGTAGCAGGGTTGATGTGCATCTGCTGCATTTTTCTTGCTTAAAAAGAGCTATTATTTGCATATCTGGCGACTCCAAGGGGAAAAATCAACTGGTTTCAGCAGTGCAGGCCTGAAAACTTATGAGAAGAATCACAAGGTCAAGAGTTGGAGAAGAAGAAGTGTTGTTTGAATACCTGCAATTATCTCCGAGAAGAAGGCAAAGAGGAAGAAGGATTCAAAGGTCTCCATCTCCACCAAACAGAACTCTCTCAACTCCTCCACCTGGTAGGCCTTTCATTCAGTCAACAAGGGTTTTAAGACCAATTAGAATGGCTCAGAACAACCCCTACGTCAACTTCACAGGCAGCAGCCCACTTGCTCTCAATGCACAACATCCAGTTCCTATTGCAGCCTTGAAGAACATTCCCTACTTCACTGGAGAAAATCAGACTACTCCAGGTGATCATGTTAAAGATATTGCTAACCTTTGTGCAATCCATGAAATCAATGAAATGCAAGTGGCTGTCAAGTTACTGGCATCTTCATTCAAGGGTAAAGCATTGCAATGGTTTAGGAGCCTTGGAGCTGGTTCTATCACAAACTGGAATCAGCTGTGTATTGCACTTCATGAGCAATTTGGAGAGAAGGGAGACAACTTGTCTCTTTTGGAGCAGCTGACAACTATCAAGAGAGCTCCCAATGAGCAGCTGACCGATTTCAACTTCAGATTTCAAAAAACTTGGGAGAGGATTCCAGCAGTCAGGCCAACAGCAGAAGGTGCTTTTCTCTACTATCTCAAAGCTCTAAATTCTGATATTTCTATGTTAATTCAGTCCATGGGAGGCACAACAATCCCTATGGCTTATAGCATTGCCATTAGGGCTGAAAATTGTTTGATTCAAGCTGGCAAACTTGCCCCTAGACCTCCCATGCCATTGTTTCCAAGTTTAGAGAGTCCAAACACTAGTCAAGCACCTAATTTGGCTCCTTCTCCCACTCCTAGAAATCAGAGTTCAAATGAAGCTTCCACTTCATCTCCAAGTGCCCCAAATGAGCTTCAAGAGGTCATGAAGCAATTGCAAAACCTAGGCAATGAGCTAGTTACTCTCAAGAGGCAACAAGCCCAAGGTTTCAGACCTTCTTATCAACCCCAAGCTCAACCTAATAGGCAGCCATACCAACCACAAAGACCACCTAATCCAGCTGCAAATATGAATCAAACAAGGCCTCCTGCCAATAGACCATTCCAGCCCTATAATCCAAATGTCATATCTGCCTCTAAGGCATTAGTGCCAACACAGAACAACATTGCTCAGGAATATGATTGGTGCTTTCCATGCAACGAGCCTCATAACCAATCCATGTGTTTCAATGGTGCTCTCAATCAAGCATTGATGGTGACAACTACTGGTGTGGAGGGTGAGGGCAGTCAAGGAAACAGTCAACAACAAGAAACATTCCAACAGCAATCAGCCCCAAATGACACCACATTGGTGAACTGGCAAGCAGAGGATTTCTGTGGCATGAATCAGGCAGTTTCTCAAGGTGTTGCAGCCAACACAAGGTCAAAAAGGAGAAATTTGGGTGAGGAGCAGCCATTAGCTCCAACCAATCCACAACCTTCTATGACTCCAGAAATGATTGGCAAGCAAAGTCCCATTTCAAATGCACAAGGGCAGCCAAGAACAGCCCCTAGGCCAACTCAAATGCCAGCTGTTGCTGCCCACGTACAAGGAGTAAATGTGCAAACCAAGGGACAGCAGAGAGATCCTTCATCACCATTCAGTATCATTGATCAGATGAAGAAGACAAACGTCAATATATCTATGTGGGAATCCCTATCCATCCCAGGCCAAAGAGATCTGCTGCAAGCTGCCATGAAGGATTGGCCAACTTCGAATCAGCAGGTTCAGATGCAAGACAAAGTGCTTACAAATGCTGCCCAGCCTGAAGGAAGTCATGGAGCACAACAAGGTAAAATGTTGAAGCCCCCCCCTTTCTATGTTTCGTTAATCATTGGAAATCAGCTAGTACATAATTGCATGATAGACTCCGGGGCAAGTAGCTCAGTAATGCCTAAACAGATAGCTGATCAGCTAGGGCTCCAGTATGAAATAACATCTAAAGGGGTAGTGCAGCTAGATGGGACAGCAATAGCAACAGTTGGAGTGATTAGAAATTTGAGTCTTACCTTGCATGCATGTCCAAATGTTGTTGTTTTACAAGATGTATCAGTCATAGACCTTCCACCACTCTTTGCATTGTGCTTGTCAAGAGACTTCACTGCTAAAATTGGAGGCTATCTTTCGGCGGATTGGTCTCACATGCTGTTTAGAACAAGGTATGGAACTAAGGCTACAATTAGGTCTGAACCTATTGCAAACTTCCATATTGAGCCTTACACTCCAAGTCAGATTAATGCCAATTGCTCAGCATTTGATCAAGAAGATCACCCTAGCACTGACGAGGCTGACACCAAGGTTGGAAGTATCCCGGATTTGACTCTTGATGAATGGGCAAGCAAGGTGCATGCTTTTGATCCTTATCAAGAAGTAGAAGAATCTGAGCTAGGGGTTTATTGTTTACATGAAGAGGATCAACCTCTCCCCAGCATCACCAAGCCAGATCATAAGGACAAGAATGAAGTATGGCAGCTGTTCTTTGATGGATCAAGGAGTAGACAAGGTGCAGGAGGAGGAGCTATGCTCGTTTCACCACAAGGTATAAGGTATTACTCAGCCTTCCGTTTCCAGTTTTCCTGTTCAAATAACACTGCTGAATATGAAGCCTTGGTGCAAGGGATACATTGGGCAATCAAGAAGAAAATAAAGAACTTGCAAGTCTTTGGTGACAGTGAACTAATCGTCAATCAAGTCAGGGGACAACATGCTACAAAGAATGAACTGCTAAAGAACTACAAGAACAGGGTATGGGACCTCGTTGAGGATTTCGAAGCTTTCAATATCGCGTCCATACCTAGGAAGAAAAATGAAGCCGCGGATAGGCTCGCAGCTGTTGGAGCAATGTTTGATGTGGTTGACAACATCAAAAGGGAAAAAACACAGCCACATGTCCATGTGATTGTGAGGCCAGCAGTTCCAGATAATAACACCAGCTGGCAGGTGTTTGAGAACGATCAACAGATCGTCAATTTCTTACAAGAAGAGGCTGAATTCTCAGCTAGGAATCAGGACAGATTAGAGCAGCAGTATGGGGATCAAGTAGTGCAGCTGCGGACAAACAAGCTTCCTAGGGGTTTAGTAACATTGGAGTCTATCTTCAACCCTAATGACCAGTTCCGTAAGGAAAAGGCTAACATACAGGTCAAAAGAGAAGATTCAGAGCCAATTCCGGTTGGGGAAAACAAAACACTTCAAATTGGCAAGGTAGCCACTGAACAGGAGAAATCAGATTTCATACAACTTTGCCAAGAATTTCCAGATGTCTTCGCTTGGAGCTATGAAGACTTGAAAGGTTTCAATCCCAACCTGGCTCAGCATACCATAGAATTGGATCCAGATGCTAAGCCCATCAGGCAGAAGCAGAGACCAGTCAACCCTCACATTGAGCCTCTAATGAAGAAAGAGCTAAATAAGCTAATAGAGGCAAGCATTATATTCCCGATCAAGCACTCAAGCTGGGTCGCAAACTTGGTTCCGGTCAGGAAGAAGAGCGGAGAAATCAGGTTGTGTGTAGATTTCTGAGACCTAAACAGGGCATCTCTCAAAGACCATTACCCACTTCCTTCAATGGAACAAATATTGCAGGTAGTATCCGGTTCGGAGAGATTCTCTCTCCTAGATGGCTACTCAGGGTATAATCAGGTAATGGTGAAGGAAGATGACCAGTTCAAGACGGCTTTCACCACCAAATGGGGGACCTATGCCTACAAGAAGATGCCATTTGGGCTATCAAATGCTGGAGCCACTTTCCAAAGGGCAATGGATATGGCATTCAAGGGGTTGATCAATAAAATAGTTTTGATATACCTTGATGACATCACTGTATTCTCCAAAAATGCAGTGGATCACCTCTTTCATCTGAGGCAGGTATTTCAGAGGTGTAGAAGATTTGGGGTATCATTGAATCCCAAAAAATGCATATTCTTGGCTCATGAGGGAAAACTTCTTGGCCATATTGTTTCAAAGGAGGGATTGATGATTGACCCAGAAAGAGTTGAAGCAATTCGAGCGTTGCCATTGCCAAGTCATAAGAAGGCTCTTCAAAGCTTCTTAGGAAGGATCAATTTTGTCCGCAGGTTTGTTCCAAACTTTGCAGCTCTCGTAAAGCCAATAACACTGATGTTGAAGAAGAGCATGGCATTTAAGTGGACATCTGAAGGCAAGGCAAGTTTTGAGGCAATAAAAGAGGCTATATCTCAAGCTCCAACTCTCGTCAATCCAAACTTCTCCAAGGATTTCATGCTATACGCCTTTGGTGGTGGAGATACAATTTCTGCAATCTTGGCACAACAAAACAAAGAAGGATTAGAACAACCAGTTGCTTTCTTCAGTCAAGGCTTGGAGGAATACGAAACTAGGTACTCTTTCATTGAAAAGCATGTACTTGCAGTGATCAGGAGTTTAAAGAAATTCAAGCACCTAGTCTCAAACAACAAAATCCAATTATTGGTCTCTCATGCGGGAGTCAGGGACTTCCTTCTAAACAAGGATCTGAATGAGAAACGTGCAGGATGGATAACTCGTGTCATGGAATATGACATCGAGATCAAGGTCACCAAACTAGTACGTGGGAAGGGACTATGCGAACAACTAGCCTTGAGTCAACAAGTTGAAGCAGGTAATGAAGAAGATGTTGTCTTGGTACTACAGGATGGTCAAGAACAGGAAAATGATAATGTGCCCACTCCCTGTTGGACTCAGAGTATGATACACTTCCTACAGACAGGCCTATGCCCTCCAGAAATGAGCAAAGTGAAGAGGAGATACTTCAGGTTGCAGGCTGTTCCATATGCCATTGTTGATGGAGTTTTGTTCAAGAAAGATGTGAATGGAGTGCTGCTGAGATGCATTAGCACAAATCAGATTCAAAGGGTGTTGGAAGAGTTTCATGGTGGACCAGCTGGTGGTCATTTTGCACCAAGAGTGACAGCTCTAAAAATCATGAAGGCTGGTTATTATTGGCCTAAAATCTTCAGTGATTGCTATGCATGGATCAAGAGGTGTAAGAATTGTGCATTCTTCACAGGAAAAGAAAGACTTGCTGCCCTTCCATTACATCCAATCTCAGTTGACCAGCCATTCATGCAATGGGGTTTGGACTTCATTGGAGTCATTAATCCCAATTCAAGCCAAGGGCACAAATGGATTTTGACAGCCACGGACTACTTCACCAGATGGACAGAAGCAGTAGCACTCAAAGAGGCAAATGAGTCTAGCATCTTAGACTTTTATGAGGGGATAACTACCAGATTTGGCGTACCTGCTACAATAATCTCTGATAATGCATTGGCATTCATTGGATCTAAGGTGACTGAGTGGGCTGTCAAGAACGGGATCTACCTAAGCACTTCATCAAACTATTACCCTCAAGGTAATGGCCAGGCCGAGTCTACAAACAAGAACTTGTTGAGGATCATTAGGAGGACTCTTGATGAGAATCAGAGGGCTTGGCATACCAAACTGAAATCAGCCTTATGGGCTGATAGGATAACTCCCAAGAGATCCACAGGTAACTCTCCATTCAGGCTTGTCTATGGAAGAGAAGCAATCTTGCCCATGTCACTTGAGTTGCCAACATTGGAACTCATGAAGCAGCTGGAGTTGCTAGAGTTTGGGCCCATGGAGGTAAGGTATGCAGAGTTGATGGAGCTGCAAGAGATCAGAAATCAGGCATCCCAAGCAATGGAAAAGGATCAAGCTTTGATCAAAAGGACCTTTGATAGGAAGGCCAAGGATAGATCGTTTCAGGTTGGAGATCTAGTGTTGAAATGGGATGTGGATAGAGCAAAACCGGGAAGGCATTCAAAATTTGATGCCATTTGGAGTGGCCCATACATGGTCACGAAGTGCAAGAGCAGCAATGCTTTCCAATTGGCCTCATTGGATGGTGAAGAACTGCAGATTCCAGTAAATGGAATCTATCTCAAGCATTGCTTCTAGAGGGAAATTTACCACCTTGTAAATATTAATTAGATTTTCATTCCTCCAAGTGCTTTGCACATTGTCTTGTTGTAGTTAGGTTTCAGTTTCCCTAAGTGCTTTGGCGCAGGTTTTGTTGCTCCTAGGTTGAGTTTTTACAGTTCAGCGTGCTCTCGTAGAGGGAGTTGCAGTATCAGGCTCGTTTCAGGTTATTGCTTATGACTCCATGCCCAATGGATCGCTAAAAGGCCACTGATCTTCTACCTAGCAGGCAGGTGACCCCGAAAAGTCACCAAATTGTTATCCAAATTCACCCCCCAGGGTAAATTTCGATAACATGCATCAGAGTTTTTCAGTTCCAAGCAAGTAGATTGATTCAGGAGAAAATCGTGAAATTGGCTAAGTCCTGCTCCAAGGCACCTTTGGGAAAGTTGGAACAAATGTATGCTGAAGGACGCGAATCGGCCGAAAGGCCTGCCAGGCAGTCTGCAGGGCAAAGGAACATCCGGGAATCAACGTGTACGGACGTGGAAAGCGGTTCTGACCGAAGGAGAGAAATTTCGACTAACTGCTCTGGGACATTTGGGACATGAAGACGTGAAGGATGCGAAACCTGGTTCGGCTGAAAAGGAGAACTTTCACACTAAGCAGTTGGGACATCTGGGTCGTGGGGACGAAAAGGACGCGGAAAGGTGAAGCGACAGAGAGCAAAGGAAGCCCATTTCAGGCGGTTCGGAAGAATTTGTCCCAGACAGTCCGGGACAGTTGGAACAAATGTACGTGAAGGACAAAACCAACTGGTTCGGCCGAAATGGGGAACTTCAGCACTGGACAGTTGGGACAAAGGGACGCATGGGACGCGGATAGCCGAAGGAGCCGAAAGCCAATCAAGCAATGCCACGTGTCAGGTGGCAGAGCACGCCAGAACTCGGATTTGTGTTCGGCCGAATGAGGGACAAGGAAGCCCATTTCGGGCGGATCGGGAGTTTTTGTCCCAAATGAGATTTGGGACATCTGGGACAAATGGTTGGGAAGGATTCTGAAATTTCCTGGCTTTTCCCGAGAACCAATCAAATCATGACATGTGTCACAAGGGAGAAAGTCCAAAAGTCAAAGGGTGAGGTTTCAAGCACTTTTCGAACCAATGAAATAGTGCCACTGTCAAAGTTCTCCCACAAGGAAATTTCATGGAGTTCGAACCTCCCATTTGAAAGGTGTAATAGAGAATTACCTCTTGGCATTCTGTAGTGCCATTGTATCAATCTTTGGAGCAAGTAATACATGTTCTGTGGATGATTCTCAACCCTCTCTGTGTTCATTTTGCATCCTCCTGGTCTTTCACTGCAAGTTTTGTTATCTGTGCATGATCTTATATCACATTTGAATGGTCTGTGTTTACTAGCAAGATAGGTGTTCTTCATTCCTCGGTGCATCACCTCTATTAGCTTAGATTTATTTTTATGCATCTTCTTACCCTGTCTCCTTGGCAGATTAGATTAGGTTTCGAGCAAACCCTCTGCATATTTCGTGTGCATCTGAACAGAGGAATAGGAACCAGCCTTCTCTGGAGAATCCTTTCTCACTTTTCAAGTCCCACACTTGGAGAAAGGATTCAATGTTATGCAATCACACTGGATGATAGTATGGTCAACCTAGAAACCTGACCAGCATCCAGGGGTGTTGTGATTTTCCACTAATAATGGCATGCAGTAGGTTTTTAATAGATTGAATAAGATGGGAGAAGGAAATAGTGTAATTGTCGCTTGATATTTGAATGGAGTGTAGGTCAACCTCTAATGTATGACGAAAATTTGGTGCATTGTATAAAATATCATACAGGGATATTTTGGCTATTGTATTGTTTAGTTTCTCAATGATATCATAACCTTTGGAGGTGTTGGTAGGAATTATAGAAGTGATAGGTGGTGGATGAAAGAGAGGGAGATAAAGAGACTTAGCTGATTTCCAGAGCAGTCTGGAAGTGATCTTGGGCATGTGAATACTGAAACAGATTGAGAAGAGTGTTGTAATGCTCTTGTTCAGATTATGGAATTTGAAACTGCACATGACATAAGCACCTGGGAGAGGACAAGAGCGCCTGATGCTAGTGTCTGGATCTGGGCGATGGTGTCCAAGTAGAAGTTACAGATATGGTTATTTCAGGGCTAGATGATGTTCATTGTCCATCCTTTTTGTATGTTACTCTGGATTCACTTTCTGATCTGTGAATGTACCTATGTAACCTACAAGAAAGAAGTTCACCTACACATACCCACAAACCACATCAAACCTAAAAAGGAAAATGTAGAATGGGGAGTCAGACTGACCCTGACAATCACCCAAAGAGTGAACTTACGACTGAGCGTTGCACTACATCTCAGACTCCATGTAGTCTTTGTGTAAGTGTGTGTAATAATGCCCTAGGATGCCCTTGTGCAAGTTGCACCAATGATAGTGGCTAGATCTAGAATGTAGCAAATGTATAGAATGTGTGGGATGAAATAGAATAAACTTCCCCTCCTATGTTGTGTATGCAGAAGAATGCAACCCTTGTCCCTTGAATGAGTGTGCTAGATGGATGCTTTGAATGCTTTTGTGCCTTTGGATGCAAGCTTAGGTGATAATATGTAATGCTTAGTGCTTGGTCCTTTATTTTGAAAACATAACTATGTATTTATATGATTCCCTTGTTTGAATTTTGTAATTGAAAACTGAAAGGCCGACCCAAAGTAGTAAAAAGTAATTAAGAAGTGAAAGGGGTCCAAAAGGATAAGAAAAAGGTAAAGAAGGACAAGAGCGCCCAGGAGGACAGGAGCACCTGGTGCTAGTGTCCCAACTGGGCACTAGTGTCTGAGGCCATAGAAAGATAAAACAGTCAAATGCCGACAAGAGTGCAAGATGTATAAAGCCAATAAAAGTGCAGAAGACAAAGCAAAAGGCTAAAGGGAGTTGTCAATTACTAGTTTTCTTGCTTAGGAATCATGTAAATGCTAGCATGCTTTTAGGACCTAGAAATGTACCCAAGTGCATAGATTTTGTGTCTACATTTTCCCCCACTTTATGTTGTTGGGTGAATACTCGATAGCATAAAGTAGATATAAGATGTGTACCTTATGATCTTGTAGAGAAGTGTGTTGTTGATAGTGTGCCGAGTGGACAAGTGAAGCGTGAAGTGATCACAAAGTGAAGCGTGGAGACTAGGAAAGGGAAGTGGACCCTAGGGGTGAAGTATGTGTAGTAGTAGCATGTTGTGTTTACTGATGTGAGTTACTCCTTGTTGCGTATTAAGGACATACCTACAAAATAAGAGTGAAAAAGTATCAAAGTTCTTTATATGAGAAATCAAAGTAACATGTGTATAAGTAAGTAAAAGTGTGAAAGTATGTAAAAGGAAAGTGTGCACCTGATGTATAAGAGTGTATGAGATAGAGAATTTGTCCTGATTTGCTAAATTTTTTGTCAATGGTGAGTTTTTTGGGTGATCTCATGCCAAGAGTGAATTTTTTGGGTGATCTCATGCCAAGCCAAGAGTGAGTTTTTTGGGTGATCTCATGCCAAGTGTGAGTTTTTTGGGTGATCTCATGCCAAGAGAAGAGTGTTGGGGAGAGAGGTATAGTTTTTCTCTCCTTCCATGATGCTTCCTGAATAAGCACCACTATAGATGGTACATGTCCCTGATTTGTTCCATATTAGTCCCGATTAGTTCTGATTGTAACTGAAATGTACTGATAAATGAATTCTGTAACTAGAGGCAAGTGCCTGCTACTGTAGAACTGTGTTCTGAAAACTGCTGGAGATTATGTTGAACTGATGAAATTGATTGTTTTTTTCCCCAGGACATTAGCACCCAGGGGGGACAGGAAACACCCAGGTGCTACTATCTGCTACTGGTGCTAGTGTCCACTTCTGTGTGTGAGGTCCAAGTCATGATTCTGGACTCATTTTGTGATTGTATTCCATGTGTTGATTTATATTGTGCTAATTTTATACTATAGCTCTGAGCTGTTGTAGGGGTGATTTGTTCACCCAATAGATGCCCCCCTTGTTTGGGGTGCATGCAATGACTGTAGGAGAATGTGGTCCAAAGGAGAGGACCCTAATTTGATATGCATATCTAAGTGGAGATACCTGTAGGGGGTAGGGGATGTGCATGGTAGAAACCAAGGCACATGAAAACAAGAGAGGCTAGTAACACGTGTTAGTAGTAAAAGCAAATAACATGTAAAAGAAGACAATGTAACAAGCAAGTAAGAAAACAAGATAGACAAAAAGTGGGTTTCATACATGGGACATCACTCACAATGTCATAAGACAATCAGGGCCAAAGTGGCCAAAAGCATACAATGATCACACAAGACATAGGGCATAGCCCGCAAACAATAACATACAATAGAAAACAAAAACAAGAAAAATGTATCAGATAACCATGGTTGTATATAGTCCTGCAAGGAAAATGCTACACATGAAGCACCCATTAGCATGTTAGAAAGATAAATAGTATGTCAAAATGTATATATCAGTGAAAAAGTAAGTGCTAGTAAGAAGAAGTAGTAAATGATGAAACAATAGAACCTGTAGTGTGTGAGAGTAGTAAAGGTAGATGCCCCCAGGAGCCTCAGTGGGACTGGAAAGGGATTCAATGTCGAGCATCATGCATCATGTAAGGAGTTGTAAGAGATCTGCATTCACTTCCAGAGACCAAGTGAATGCACATGTGTATATGATAAAGATAATGACATACTAAGTATCTGTCTAGCATAGTAAGCAAAGTGCAAGATGTAAGTAGTATAAGCTAGCAAGAATAAATGCAACCAAGATATGAAAATGTTGTATGAGTGTGATGGTGTGATATGCAAGGTGTGAAGATGATAGGAGAAGTGTTACCCCCCAGTGGATGTGTATGAGATGAGGTTCATTTATAAATTCTCCCTCAACATTCAAGAATGAACCATAGAACAAGAGTGTGTCATCAGGAAATGAGTGTACCGTGTGAGAGTAGATGCTAGAAAGATATATCATGAAGCACAAAGCGTGAAGTGTGTAGGTGATGTGAGGTTCATTGATGAAGTGTGCCCTCAACATTCAAGTGTGAACCATATCACTAGAGTGTCATCATAGGTAATGATGGTACAATGTGTGTACCAAATGTGAGTGAGTGCTAGAAAATATTAGACATGAAGCAAAAGCGTGAAGTGTAGTAGCATAAATTAGAGAAAATTGATAGTGATGGAAGGGGGGAGGAGAAAGTGTGATCAAGTGTGTTAGTGATGAGATATATGTGAAAATGTAAGAGAGAGATTGCAATGGTGAAGGATTTTGAAATGTATCATAAGAAATTATATTGTTTTCATGATGAGTAGGTAGAAGAAAGAGTAAGACCAAGGTTAGTGATGGTTGACAGGAGGAAGTTTAAAGAGGTTGCCTATCATATGGTGAATTGGTTGGTCTTGTTTAAAGAGGTTATTGATTTGGAGATCACAAGGGCATTAGAAGAGACTTGATAAGAGAGAGTTGGTACAAATTTTTAGAGGTGGTTAGTTAGCTATTTGGAATTGGTAACATTGTAGAAGAGACTTGATAGGTAAGGATTGAGTGAGAGGAGAGGATGGAATTTTTTAGTATGAAATTTTTAGTTGGAATTGGTAAAAGAGGACTTGATAGGAGGAGGTGATGGGGTACAAATTCTTAAAGGTGGTTGCTTAGTTGGAATTGGTAACACTATAGAGGAATTGATAGGAGGAGGTGATGGGGTATGGGTTTTTAAAGGTGGTATGACATTGGGTTGGATAGGTAGCTCTTGACTGATCGAAGAAGGAACATTAGTAATTATGGCATGATGCTCATTAGACATGGAGGGATCAAGATTTGGGAGCCCATTGGGATTTAAAAATTGAGATGAGCATGTAGTAGAATGTTGTGTAGCAAATGAAATAAAACCCTGATGCTCAAGGTGCTTAATTCTTCATTTTAAAGCATAGCAATCATTGTCATGATGTCCATTAAGTCTGTGATAATTACAAAATGGGAGACCTATGTATTTGGCAAGCTGATAAGGAGGGTAGAAATGAGTAGTTGGCAAGTTGATCAATTGGTGATTGAGGAGCTCAGGAAGAATATCATGTTTCTTAACATTTAGATCAAACTTGAGAGGTTTTGGTAGCGGTAAGACTTGGGGTTCACTTATATGAGCACATGTAGAAGACATAGGATTAGGATGAGGTGTAGAAGAAGAACTAACATGGGCTTGAGAAGCATCCTTGAGATGTTGGATTTCAGTTGTGAGAGATGTAATTGTGGTTTCCATAGCTTGAATTTTATCTTGAAATAAACAATGTAAAGCTTGAATTGAATTGCAAATGGATTGATTGGTTGTGGTATTAGGACCAATAGGGTCATCAGAGAGATGATCGAAGATGGAACTTACTTGTGTAGGTGGCATATTGCAAGGGAGATACATAGTGTCTAGGGATTTTTGGAGAACATCTTTGCAAGGTGGGTGCATTTGAAGTAATTGATGCAAGGAGACTTTAGGAGCCATGAAAGAAGATCAGATAGAATAGGAAAATTAAGGATCCAAATGTTTGATCATGAGTGGGGTTCACCAAATGATTTAATATAAATTGAATTAAATCTAATTGCAGAGTAACTACTGTAATAAATGATGTACAAATGCTAATATACAGTAAGACACAAAAAGAAAGCATATAAATATGAAACCCTAAGCAAGAGAGGGAGAAAAAGAGACTTAGCTAATTTTTGAGAAGTTTGGAAGTGATCTGGGTAGTGAATAGCTGAAATAGACTGAGAGAGTGTTGTCAATGCTTGCTGGAGGTTCTGGACTCTGAAACTGCACAAGACAGAAGCACCTAGGAGAGGACAGGAGTGCCTTGGCACTAGTGTCTGGATCTAGGTGTTGGTGTCTAGGTACATGCTATGGATCTGGTTCTTTCAAGGTCCAGATGATGTTTTTTGTCCTTTTCTGTATGTCACTCTAGATTCATTGTCTGATTTGTGAATGTACCTGTAACCTGTAAGAAAGAGTTCACCTGCACATACCCACAAACTGCATCAAACCTAAAAAGGAAAATGCAGAATGGGGAGTTCAGACTGACCCAGTGGTCACCTGAAGAGTGAACTTATGACCGAGCGCTGCACTACATCTCAGACTCCATGTAGTTCTTTGTGAGAGTGTGTAATGATGCCCTAGGATGCCCTTGTGCAAGTTACACAAATGATAGCAGGCTAGATCTAGAATGTAGCAAATGTATAGAATGTGTGGGATGAAATAGAATAAACTTCCCCTCCTATGTTGTGTATGCAGAAGTGATGCAACCCTTGTCCCTTGAATGAGTGTGCTAGATGGATGCCTTTGAAGTGATTTTGTGCCTTTGGATGCAAGCTTAGGTGATAGTATGTAATGCTTAGTGCTTGGTCCTTTATTTTGAAAACATAACTATGTATTTATATGATTCCCTTGTTTGAATTTGTAATTGACAACTGGAAGGTTGACCCAAAGTAGTAAAAAGTAATTAAGAAGTGAAAGGGGTCCAAAAGGATAAGAAAAAGGTAAAGAAGGACAGGAGCACCCAGGAGGACAGGAGCGCCTGGTGCTAGTGTCCCAACTGGGCACTAGTGTCTGAAGCCATAGAAAGATAAAACAATCAAATGTCAGACAAGAGTGCAAGATGTATGAAGCCAATAAAAGTTAGAAAGAAAAGCAAAAGGCTAAAGGGAGTTGTCAATTACTAGTTTTCTTTCTTAGGAATCATGGCATGATTTTAGGACCTAGAAATGTACACTAAAAACAACATCACAAAGGATAGATGAGGGTTCAGAACCATAGGAATTTACATGACAGAAGATCTTGTACGTAGACAAGAGTGCCCTAGGTGCTAATGAATTATCTGGATGCCTGTTCAGAATCTTTCCTTTTTTGGGTCGAAAGGTCTTTGGTGTTGCTTGTTCTTTTTCACTCTGGTTTTGCTGTTAGATTTAACTTGTAACATGAAAAAAAATGACTACCTACACATGCCCACAAACCACATCAAATATAATAAAATATATGTAGAATGGGGAGTTAGAATGACCCCGACAGTCACCTAAAGAGTGAATTTATGATTGAGTGCTGCACTACATCTCAAACTCCATGTAGTTCTCTATGCTCATGTGTGTAATGATACCCTAGTTTACCCTTGTGCAATTTTTACGATGATAGCAAGCTAGATCTAAAATGTACCAAGTATGTAGAATGTTTGTGATGGAATAGAATGAACTCCCCTACTATGTTGTGTAGGTAGAGTAATGCAACCCTTTTCCCTTATATGAAAGTGCTTGGCATGTCCTTGTAATACTCTTGTTTCTTTGATGAAAGCTTAGGTTATGACATATAATGCTTATGATGTTTGGCCCTTTATTCTAGAGAAATAACTAAGTATATATATGATTCCCTTATTTGAATTTCATAATTAACAACTAAAAGGATGATCCAAAGTTTTAAAAGGTGACCAAGAAGTAAAATATACCCAAAAGAGTAAGAATAAGATAAAGAATGGTAGGTGTGCCTAGAAGGGACATGAACACCTAGGTGGTTCCATCCTAACTAGGTGCTAGTGTCTAAAGCCATAAAAGATAAATCAGTCAAGTGCCGACAGAGCTGCAAGATGTGTAAGGCTAGTAAATTGTAAAAATGCCCAAAGGAGTTTTCAACCAATAGTTTTCTTGCTTAGGAATACTATATACATTAGTATGCTTTAGGACCTATAAATGTACCCAAGTGCATATATTTTTGTCTACATTTTCCCCCATTTTATACTAGACAGTGAATACTCGATAAAATAAAGTAGATAGAAGATGTATACCTTGTAAACTGAAGAGAAGTGTATTTGATAGCGTGCCTAGTAAACAAGTAGCATGAAGTGATCATAATGTGAAGCATGGCAATGAGGAAAGGGAGATAGACCCTAGGGATGAAGTGTATGTGTAGTAGCATGTTGTTTAATCTCATGCTTATAGATGTGAGCTAAGGAAGAATCTAGAAAAGAAGAGAAAAAGAGTATTCAAAGTCCCCTATATGAAAAATCAGAGTAATGCATGATTAAGTAAGTAAAGAGCTAAGGAAAGAGTGTACTTGATATATGAAAGAGTAAAGGATAGAAAGTTTTCCTATTTTTCTTTGGCGATGTTGCTAGATCTGAGTGTCTTATTTCTGAATGGTGATGTTTATGGGAGATCTCATGTAGAGAGATTTTTTTAGGCAATCTCATGCCAAGAGTGATTTTTTGGGAGATATCATGCCAAGGGTGATTTTTTTGGGTGATCTCACACCAAGAGAAGAATTTTAGGGAGAGAGGTTTGTTTTTCTATCCTTCCATGATGCTTCTCAAATAAGCACCACTACAGATGATACGTCCATAATTTGTAACCAAATTGCAACTGAATTGTAGCCAATTAAATGAATTCTATAACTAGAGAGAAGTGTTTGATACTGTATAACAATATTAAAACTGCTGGAAACTATAACGAACTAAGAAACTATCTATTTTTCCCCTAGGACACAAGTGCCCAGGTGGGACACAAGCACCCAATGTTACTGGGTGTTGGTGTCCGCTCTATGTTTGTGATCCAAGTTTGATTATATACCACTCTGTAACTATGTTCCTTTGTGAATTCTATACCGTGATGATCTTTTCTATAACTCTCTTCTACTAGAAGGGTGATTTGTTCACCCAATAGATGCCCCATTTATTTGGGGTGCATGCAACGAATGTAGGAGGATGAGGCCCAAAGGAGAGGACCTGAAGCTGATATGCATATAATGTATTAGATACTTGCACAGGGTAGGGTATGTACATGGTAGAAACAAAGGCACATGTAATAAATATGGACTAGTAAACAAGTGTTAATGTAAAAGAGATAACATGCAATATAAATAAATGGAACAAGTAAATATGAAGACAATATGGAACTCAAAAAGTGGGTTTCATACATGGTACATGACTCATAGTGTCACAAGACAATGAGGGATGAAGCTTCAATAAGAAACAATGATCAAACAAGACATAGGGCATAGCCTGTAAACAATGGAAAAATAATTTCAAGCAATAAGTATCAAATCCACCATGGCTGTAAATAATCTTGCAAGTAAATGCTACACATAAGATACCCATTGGCATGTTAACAAGATAAGTAGTATTTGTCAAAACACGTATATATCAGTGAAAAGTAAGTGATAAGAAGTAGTAAATGTTAGGAATATTTGGTGTAGTGCTCACATAATTTTAGTATTATATTGTGTAAAATTATTATTAAAATGATTTAACATAAAATAACTCATTTAATAATAATATAGTATTTTAGAATAAATAAATACAATCTCATTTTGAGTTGTATTTTATTATTATATGTGAGTTGTAGTATAACTCACTGGAGACATCTTGGGGATGTAGAGATAACTGGAGAGAATAGTGGTATTATTTGTAGATGAGATTTGACTCCTACAAAATAGGATATCACTATTGTATAAATATCTCACAACATTAATCAATATATGATCTCATATGACTTCAAGATGTTTATTTTGTGTTAGATTTTTTATTTTTTTTAGTTTTACAATTTCAAGATCTCTAACCAAATTAATATTTGGTATCAGATCAGGGTCAAATCTATGTGATTATAGTTGAGTTGATAGTCCAAGGGTGCTTTGATATTTTGAATATATCTTTTTGATTTGTGCAAATACAAAATTTGTATACTATTATGGCTCTTTGATATTCTTTGACAAGAATAGTTGAGTTATGTCATTGAATAAATCTCAGTGTTTTTGCAATCATATTGGAATGTACTACATTCGACTCAAATCTACACTTATTTTTCACTTTAAGAAGCTACAATTTTGTCAAAAATATGTGGATTTATGATTTCTCAAACTATGCTATGGGAATGAATACAAATTATTCGAAGTAAATAATATAATTTTTTTTAGTTTTGATTGGATCATGCCCCCATTTGGAAAAGCTTAGAATAAATAAAAATTGATATAGATGTTTGAATTGATACTTGAAGCATATGACATTCTCTCTCTTTTGCATTCATTTCATACTGTAGATCCACAAGAATTATATTTGATGTCCGAGTAACGAATCAAACATACAATTTGAATATTCATTTTATGATAATATTCATTCACGTGGATCTTCATCCTACTCTCAGGAACTTGCATTGTTATACGAGTCATTCCCAGTTTTATACACACAACATGCAACCTTGTATTGGAATCTTCAGATTCCATCTAGACTTGTGGTTAAAAAGTCAAATGGTGGTGGTGATTTGTTTAAGAAAGTGGTGTGTAGGTATATTATTACTAGATTACCCTATAGACGTGTAGTTTGCATATTGTATTACTAACATTGTGGATTGATATGGTGTATTGTCTCATTATTTATAAATTGAGTCTGATCAAACCTTCTTGATTGACACTCTTAGTCATAAGTTAATACATAGTTCTCTTCTATTAAATCACATCATGCCTCTATTCCATATGTAGGTTTTTTTATACATTTTGATATTTATTTTCAATGGTTATCATATAAATAACTGTTAATTTTTTTATTTAGTAAGTCGATGTTGAAATTCAAGTCGACGTTTTAGTCAGGCCAACAAGCAGTCATGTTTTAGTGGTTATTTATGAAAATTCAATATTGGAATTATCATTTTATTGTTATAAGAAATAAAATCATATATGTATAGTTAATATAGTTTTGTATATGTATTAAAAGTTGTTTAAAAATTCCAAGTTTTCATTGTGTTTAAATGTCCATTTTGTCATAACCCATTAAGTCTATCTTGGAATAATAGATAATTTTCCCGGTTGTAGGTGAAATTGTGATTTCTTATTAGGATTGATTGATTAAATTACAGTTTAAACAATATGTTTAATTGTTTAATCAAGTTAATTTCACTAATTAGAAGGTTTATAATGATGGCTTTATTTTATCTTGTAAGATTACTTTTTGATTGATCTTATACTTATGTACTTATTTACATTTCTGCAACTCTGTGAAGTTAATTGATTTTATGATATTGGTATGGTTGACTAAATTTGTGAAGACCTTTGTTAGAAAACAAAGGTATAGTTGATAATTGGGTCATAGAACCATGCTTCTATTTAATATGTTATTTTAAAATCCATCAATCGACATTCATACTAATGTCGACTAGTTCTTAAAATGATTATAAATCATGTCTTATTGAAAGAGAAAAATACACACACACACACACACACATATGTATATATATACAATACATATTAGCAAATGTGTATATATATATATATATACATATACATATATTGCTATATATGTATTGTATATATATACATATATATATACACATATATATATATATATATCATATATACATATATAAATGTTATTATTTTTTCTTATGATATAGAACTTAATAAGGTCGAGCCAAATTAATTATGGTAATGTAATGTAATATTTGTGAGGGGTGGGTCGATAGTCGAGCCAATTCCCATTGAACTCATATCGATTTGTTTGCTTATTTTCTACCTGATCCAACTTTAAAATGGGGAAAGGCCACCTTGGTCAATGCACTAGCAAGTGGACGTTTAGGGTTTTATTTTTTGGATGATCTTCGATCCGTTGGATCATGGATAACCACCCAAACGGATGACTGAGATTAAAATCTTGATGGAGGAAACACCAAAGTTGGTGAACAACAAATTACCAAGGAATTGGTGTGGAGGTGTTGGAAGGAATATGGGACAGTTTCATTAAATGAATTTAATGTTGAACCATAACCCTCGGGAGAAGTGAGAAGCTTCTCGAGGAATCTAGTGCCGAGATAAGTGGTTATTTTGTCATTTTTCATTTTGGTTTTTTTTGTCAGTCTTTTTCGCTCACCATTCCTACTTTGGGCATGCAAAATTTATCATGGCTATACTTGGGGAAATCTATTGGGAATTATGCATGAAGGATTTTTAACTCCTGTTTGGGTCTAGTTTTTTCAGATTTGGAATATGGGAAGACGGGTTATGGATATTCTTGACCTCCTATTTCGATTTGAAGATATTTATCATTGTTTCATTAAGTGTTTTAATGTGAAGTTTAGAAGATTTTTGGTGAAGAAAAGAAAATTGATTTGGTATTCTAGAAATGTATTAAAGGCATGTCATATGGAATGCCATGGTTGGATGTTGATCTAGTTATGCATAACTATTTGAATATATGTTATTTAAACCCGTGATGGGTCGAGCTATGTACTAGCCATTTTTTTAAGGACAAGTTATTTGTGAATGCATACTAGTTATGTTACTGGTCTACATATGTTTTTCCTTACATAAATTCATGGGATTTTCATATATATGGTTGGCTATCTTTATACTCACATTTTGTTTACTTTTGTTTTGTTGGGTTGCTTTCATGCCTAGTACAAGCTGTATAAATCAAATTTGTGGATATTATTTTCCAACTCAAGCTCTCATATCTGTAATTGAATATTAATTTCACTTGTTCACTATTTTAAATATGAATATAATAGGGATATGAGAATACCCAAATCATCCTTTGGTCGTATTATTTTGGTAATAATGGTTTTAGGTTTCTTAATGGAGTTTTATCTTCTACTCGAAGAGCTAAATATGAGTATGACCTCGACTAAGAAGTCGTATCAGGTGGTTTTCATGTAGCTAGTTATTATTTGCATGACATGTAATATTATGGTGTGATCATGCAAGGAAATTATTTGTCTTACCCCTATCTACATCATTTCAAAGTTTGAGTTAAGAATGGTAGCTCAAGGTTTGAGATGTAATTCAGTCACCTACTGGTTTTGGGTCTGTGTTATTTTTAATCAATGGGGACCAAGATTGTTTCTCTTAGTCGATGGGTTTTATGGTCAGTTCGACCATTCCACTTGTTTATTTATTCATTCTCTTAGACCACTCTATGGTTGATGTGGACTGTGCATCTTGATTATAATTCATCGTATGGTTAAGGGTTGAGATCTTTGTTTCTCAATATGGTTCATTCGAACCAGTGACTATAAGGATATATTTACAGAGGAAAATTTTGAACTTAGACCATAAGAATAAGGCATATAGTCTATCCTTAGGTTGGGTCGTATCACTCCTTATGTAAGTTGTAATGTTAATTGGTTTGTTTGTTTGGTTAAGATACATTAAGGTATTTTGGATAGTTTAAGGTATTTGATGAAAATCAAGTACAACTATTTAATTAACTATTATTATACAAACAATGCTTAAAATCTTACTTCCTTGAGAAGGAATAATGTATTATTATAAGTAAATATTATTCGAATAAGTTATCGATTTGATGATACTAAAATATTATGTTTTGATATTTTAATTGTTATCTTTATCGAATTAAGACTCTTAACGTTATTATTATTAAGAAGTGACATGAGTATTATTATAATCTTTACTTTTAATAATCAATTATATGAACATGGAATGAAGATTGTGTGGTTTGTATGGCTATCACTAGACTCATAATATTAATTTACGATGATGGTAGAAACAATTATGGATGTTTAAGTATAAAGTTACTTCTTGCTTAATGTTTTTAAATAACCTTGTTTGGGTATACATGACATAATTGATATGTTTTTGGAATGGATATTCATATTTGTTATCTGCTAGTAATCCGAAATAATACTTTAATGATTTTGAGTTGAAAATCATATGCTTCTTTTATGGATTATGAAAGAAAGGAAAAAGGATAAAAAGGGAAAATGATAAGTTGTTATCTTAAATGAATTTCAGATTATGTTGTTTAGTTGAATTATGATTCATTGAAATATTTCAGTGCTATAAATCATAAAGATAAGATGGTTGAATTTTTCATGCCAGTTATTTTGAACTGACGGTTGCCTAACATTTTTACAGATGGAAGAATTTATATCTTATTCTGGGAGATGATTTATTCAATGGATATGTTAATTCTTGTTGTTATGATTAAAGATGTATTCATTACTTGACTGTTGTATAAAGCAAGCTTGTGCTTCACTGAATAAATTTTTTAAAGGCATTATGGCCTCTAAACTTTTGTATCATTTTTGGAAAAGGAAAATAAAATTTTATATTCAAGTTTTGGATATTGTTGTAATAATGATCATGGTTGCTCTTATCAATTATTCAGTTCTTTTGTAAATAATTGTGATTAAATTATTCAATTCTATTTCATTAAGTTAGGTACTATCCTATCGTTAAGGCCGATTGAAATGAACTAATATTGAGTAATTACCTTAGTAATTATCTTTAAATATATATTATGAACTAAAGATATATGAAGGGTATGAAATATAATTTATTAATTAAAGTATGGTTTATTATTTTATAAGTTGTAATGATTGGACTCTTGTATGATGATAAATGATTCAGAACCATTTATTAATTAGTCATAAGTATGTAGAACTTTATGGTTATGAATGATTGTATTACATGCAGATATGTTGAGTTCAATTAATTTTATACTTAAGCAATTTAAATGAAAATACCGTTATTTAAATAAATTAGGGACTGTGTTAATAATGCAACCTATTGTCCTAATTATCTTAAAATGCTTAATGAATGTAAATAAAAAAACTTATGGAATTTGATTACAAATAATTATCGAAACTAAGTTATGGACATTAGGATCGAATAATTAATGTAATGGAATATCACTGCGTTATGAAATATAAACTTTCGTAAAACTAATTTAATGAGGTGAATAAGTTATGAAAAACCTAATACATGGTACTCGACATGCCAACTTTAGATGGATGTTGTAGTGTGATGTTCATTGAATGATGTGGGTCATTTCAATGAATACTGCCATACAATAGTTATCCTAAGTCATCCCTCAAGCTTCATTTATTACACATGTCATAATCAATAAGGAAGTTAGGTTGTGATAAGATGCGGAGGTTGTTTGTCCAGTTTGGTCTAGTTCCTCTGTACCAACTTATGTTGGCTATAGGAATAAATTGATCGTATCACGACACAATTCATTACGTGATCTCTTTCTCTCCCATAGGAAACCTAAGTTGGCACAGACATGCTTCTGTCGAAATGGATGAACAAGTTTTGTATCATGTGCGTAACTTGAATTTGATTAACTTAAACAATTAAATCAATTCTAATAATTGAACCAAGTGACATGGTGATGGGACATGTTTCGAGACTAATGTGCATCTAGAAATAGAGCATCAAATCATGACTCATAAAATTTGGCCGAAGTAGTGTATGTCATTACACTATCAAGTTCACCTAGTTCTAACTAAAGTGTGAGATGTTAGATGCGATTCAATTGGCTGAACCCCAAGGTAGGCGCTTAGAACAACACTTGTAAAATTAATGTCCGAGAAGGGACCTAAAGCATATACATTGTATACAGACTCAAAAGAGTGTCTTATGGGGGATTATTGAATCTATTTGACCCATAAATATGCATTCTTTGTTGATTTGTTATCATAAGAATTGTAATTATAAGTTGCTAGATTTAAATTTTAGTTTGTACATTTAAATCATTAAAGGCATATGTTTAGTTTGGGAAGTCAATTTTTCCCCATAATTATGATGTTGGAAAGTGGTTGTTACACATTTTTGTTATGATATAAAATGTAATTAAATATTACTTTTTGAATTGTTATACGCCAAAGAGAAAAATGTGTATATTTTATATGTCGTCTGATTTTCAGAGTCATTATCATAAAAATATAAGAGTATTGTATTTGTTTCATAATCTATCATTTATGTAATTGTCAAATTCAATAACCACTAAAAGTTAATTTTAAAAAATATTGCTTGCATTTCAATCAAATGCACTATCAGTGTAACCCGATGTCGACCTTGTAAAATGAGCCTCAAAGTAATATTCAACCAAGTTAAGCTATGGAAAGATGGAGGCAAGAGGCAATAGAGGAAGGAGGTCAATCATCAACTTCTCACCAGCCGCAAGTGAAATGGCCACACAATGAAGTTGTGGAATTTTTTAAGTTGTGTTTTTTATTTCCACTGTGTGAAAATAAGAACATAAGTATATTCCTATTCAAAATTGTAATGTGTGAGAAATTTCTTGTATTCTCCCTTGAATGTAAGAAGGTGATGAGATCTGAAAGAGTACTGTTATATCTAGGTTATTGGCTGACCTTATAAAACCATTTTTTGTTATGGTTATTGGTTAACTACATGTAAAACCATCCTTTTTTTGTAGGTTGTTGGTAGGCTAGGTGTAAAACCATCTTGGTTATTCGTAGGTTGTTGGTAAACTAAGTGTAAAACCATCATGGGTATTTGTAGGTTGGTGGTTAGCTAAGTGTAAAACCATCATTAGATTTGGTTATCAATACAAGATAATGTTTTCCCCATGTTTGCACTAAGGGGGGAATGTTAGGAATGCTTAGAATAAATGAGTTAACATAAAATAACTCATTGAATCATAACATAGTATTTTAGAATAAATAAATACAATCTCATATTGAGTTGTATTTTATTATTGTACGTGAGTTGTAATACAAATCACTAGATATATCTTGGGGATGTAGAGATAAGTGGAGATAATAGTGGGATTATTTGTAGATGAGGTTTGAATCATACAAAATAGGATATCACTATTGTATAAATATCTGACAACATCAATCAATACATGACCTTAGATGACTTCAAGATGTTTATTGTGTGTCATATTTTTTAATCTATTTTAGTTTTACAATTTCAAGATCATTGACCAAATTAATAGTAAATGCTGAAATGATAGACTTGTGATGTGTAATGGGAGAGTAAAAAAAGGTAGATGGCCCCAAGAGTCTTGAAGGGACTAGTAAAGAGCAGTGTCAAGAATTATGCATCATGTAATAATCTGTAAAATTCATGCATTCACCTCAAGATACCATGTGAGTACGTATGTGTGTATAGAAAAAATGATGACATACTAAGTATCCAACTAACATAGGAAACAAAGTGTAACATGTGAATAATATAAGCTAACAAGAGTAAATGCAACCAAGATGTGTATATGTTGTGTGAAGATGATGGTGTATTGTGATATGTAAGATGTGAAGATGGGAAGAGCCACCAAATGATTTAATATAAATTGAATTAAACCTTAATTTTAGAGTAACTACTATAACAAAAGGTATTTTGATAATAAAATACAGTATTGGACAAGAAAATAACATTCAAAGATATGAAACCTTAAGAAATGAAAAAGTGATGATGACTTAGCTAATTTCATGTAATCTAAGAGTGGTCTAGATTGAGTAACTACTCGAACAAACTATAAACAATGTCACTAAGTATCACTGAAGGTTCTAGAACTCATAAATGTATTGGAAAAATACGCCCATAAGAGGATAGGAGTTCCCTGGGCACTTGTGACTATTTTGGGTGCTAGTGATTGATTAAATACTCAAGATCTAGTATTTTTTGGGCTAAAGGAGATTTTCTACTAATCTTATTTTATCACTTTGGTTTCATTGTTAAATCCTCGATCATACCTGTAACCTAAAAAATAGATATTTACCTATACACGCCCACAAAACACATCAAATATAATAAAAGAGATGCAAAATGGGGAGTTAGAATGACCCTGACTGTTACCTAAAGAGTGAACTTATGACTAAGCATTGAGCTACATCTCAAAATCCATGTAGATATTTGTTCTTGTGTGTGTAATGATGCCCTAGGTTTCCCTTTTTCAAGTTGCACGATAATAATGGGATAAATATAGAATGTACCAAGTATGTAGAATGTTTGTGATATAATAGAATGAACTCCCCTCCTATGTTATGTATGCAAAATAATGTAATCCTTGTCCCTTGTATGAATGTGTTAGATGTGTTCTTGTAATTATCTTGTGCCTTTGATGTAAGCTTAAGTGATTTCTATCCAAAATGAATCCCCTAGTTATTTGAAAAAATTACATTTCCATATTGACTCTTAATTTCAAGATTTCAGGTTGTGCACACTCTGGTTGTTCCCTTGGAAAAATTTACTTAGCTATAGTTCTTCCACACACCCCTGTGTGTCCTTCCTGCTTGTCCCTTATACCTTATTCTTCCTTGGCTTCCTCTTCCACAACTTCCACTTGATTCTAACTTTCTCCTTTATTCTTCTATCTTTTCTTATTTCCACTCCATGTGTAACACTTGTGCATTCACTTTCTTTTTTGGGTTGTTACACACTCCTTGCTCATACCCTCTAACTTACCCTTAAAATTGTCTAAGTCCTTGACATGTTTCCTTCTGCACTCACTCACTTCCTTATCCACATTCATCCCTTGTACATATTTTCCTTTATCTCACACACTACGCACTTATTTCCTTCCTAGCTTGCTTTACGTACCCTTCCCTTTCTTGTCGCCACCCATACCTTGATCAAATTATAGTTCCTTGATTGCATAATTGCATTATTTTATATATATTTACATTTTATTCCCACTTTTGTGTGCACCCATTTTGCGTGCCCCTCTTCTGCATTGTTACACCTCTTTCTCCTATACATGCACTCTTTTTAACTCTTCCACGCTAGTCATTATGCCATGTGGAAACATGTTATATTTAGTGTTTAACATGCAACCTATCATAACATGCAAAATGTGAAATGAATTTTCACATAAAATGGGGGCATGACATATGGAAGAAGTAAAAAAGACTAGATAGTAATCTAATCCTCAAATCAATCAAATCTCACCATGTGTCTTGCGTGTCTAGATTACACCATTGAATTCAAATCACCATTACATATGCTGCAGAGCTTAGATCCATGCACTCTTGGCCTTGTTGGAAATATGTTGACTTGGGATACATGTTGGACTATATTTAAAATCATATTTTGGTGAGATTTGGTAGGTAAAAAATAGGGAAATATCAGTTGGGCCATTAATGCAC
Organism: Taxus chinensis; assembly: GCA_019776745.2. Classification (NCBI taxonomy): domain Eukaryota; kingdom Viridiplantae; phylum Streptophyta; class Pinopsida; order Cupressales; family Taxaceae; genus Taxus; species Taxus chinensis. The sequence continues at coordinate 117,304 of JAHRHJ020003158.1, forward strand.
ACATCTAGTCAACCCAAACACTCAAATTTCATCCTATTTTCTCTCCTTCCTTCTTATACAAGATAAACAGACATGGGGAGGCACATTTGACAAGATTGTAGGTAGATTTTTAGGCATTTACTACTTTTTTTTGGTGGTTGTAAGTTCAAATCTGAGTTTCCATCTTATTTCTCCTCCTCTTCTATCCTTCTTCTATAAATTATAGAACAATGATCATTGTAAAAGGTTGGACTATTTTGGTTTTCTAATGGCAATATATAGATCATTGTTATTTTGAATTTTGAGTTACAAGCCTTTATATATGGCCACTTGTATGGGGATACTAGCATCATTCACCATTGTAATCGACTGTGCATTTTTTGGAAGCAATAAAATCTTATTTTGTGGCTATTATCTACCCTAGTTCACATTTTATTACATCTTCTTACCTCTCCTTTGTATTATTTGCTTGCTATGCATTTTCACGTCCCTTGTAGGTTAATTTTTTGATTGTTCTCTAAGAAAATGGATGCGTGAGTGTTTTTAAGACTGTGGAATGCATGTTTGCCCTCCCTGCATGCATTTTTCTTTATTTTTACTCAAATATGAGTGTGTTTATCCCCCTCTTTCTGATGCTATCAAATACCCTTAGCATATGTTTCCTTTTCATGTATCCATTCTCACCCTGGTCCCTTGGAATGATAGATTAGTGATAGGTAGTTGCATTTCCCCCTTAGGAGTAGTTTTAGTAGTAGGAATAGGTAGAGGAATCTGGCCTTCTCTAGAGGTTTGTCTTAAGCGCGCAATTCCCACAACTTGGAGGTAGTACCATCTTGCCTCAAAATCCCAATTCATCATGATCTAGGATGGATGTAATTTTTACCTATAATAATGATGATAGATAATTATTATGATGCTTGGACCTTTATTTGAGAGCAGTGACTAAGTATATATGATTCCCTTGTTTCAATTTTGTAATTGATAACTAAAATGCCAATCTAAAGTTTTAAAAGGTGAAAAAGAAGTAAAAGAATCCCAAAAGGGTAAGAAGATGATAAATAAGGGAAGGAACACCCAGGAGGGAAAGGATCACCTAGGTACTTTTTTCCTAACTAGATGCTAATGTCCGAAGCTATAAAAGATAAATTATTTAAGTGTTGAAAGAGTTGTAAGATGTGTAAGGCTAGTAAAGTGTAGAAGATAACAACCAAAAGGCCTAAAAAAGTTGTCAAGTGCTAGTTTTCTTGATTATGAATAATGTGCACATTAGTATCCTTTAAAACATATAAATTTATCCAAGTGTATATATTTTGTGTCTACAATGTGCTAGATGTATGCTTTGGAGTGCTCTTGTGCCTTTGGAAAAATTAGGCGGTGATAGATAATGTTTATAGTTCTTAACACCCTTTATTTGAAAGAAGCAACTAAATATATATATGATTCCCTTATTTGAATTTTGTAATTGAAAATTGATAGGATGAACCAAAGTGTTAAAAGGTGACCAAGAAGTGAAAATGACAAAAAAGAGTAAGAAGAAGAAAGAGAGGAACAAGAGTGCATGGGCTCTTCTATCCTAACTAAGTGCTAGTTTTAAAGGCCATTAAAAGGTAAATAAGTAAAGTTCCAGAAGAAATTTCATTTTTGTAAATCCAATAAAGTGTAAGAGATAAAGAAACCCAAATTCCAAAAGGAGTTGTCAACCACTATTTTTATTTCTTAGGAATCATGTATACATCAGTATGATTTATGACCTAGAAATGTACCCAAGTGCATATATTTCGTGTCTACACTAGGAATTTTTTTCCTTTAAATGTCATGAATTACATTATTATATATCAATCAATATCTTTGAGCCACCCTACTCTAGTCATGTCATGGGTGTTGTTGTCATGAAGGAATGTACCCTTTGGGGAGTGGTGTGATGACTCCCATTCAAACTGAAAAAATTGAAACACTCCTAGGTTGTAGGTGACCTAAATTTGGAGTGAGTCTCTAGATAGGGATGGTTACCCTAGTGTAACACCTAAAACCTTACTCTAGTCTATTGTTGCAATAAGGAAAAGGGGTAAGAACTAAGCACATTGCAGAAACAGAAAGCTGAAAACAAGGTAATGTAATAGGATGTTTGAGGAACTCTACTTGCTTGAGCATACATAAGAGGATTAAGGGGACCAACACACCATACATAACTAAAATTTTTACATACTTTTTGATAATTTTTTCATAGAGAGGCTTAAATTTTATGAAAACACACAAAATGGGTAGAAAATGGCTTTATAAGGGCTCAAATGGTGAAGCTCCACAACTAAATCCTGCATAAACTTGATTAAAACACTGACTCTGACCTAAAAATTAATGTATTACCTACATAAAGGTAAGGAAATATGACTAAAAATCAAGGTAAACACTTATTTCATGAGAAAAATTAAGTTATTTCATAATTCTACATAATACACAAGTAGTGAAAATGTAAATGGTTACTTTATTAATCCAAAAGGTAAAACAAGTACAAAAATTAGCAGGGCTTCACCACAAAAAACAAGAGGTATCCTCTTTGATGAATAATCTCCTTTATATATAGGAGAAATGAACTATAGAGAGGAAAGAACATGTACGAGTTCAAAATTTCCAACACTATGGCATTAGATAGTTCATGAATAGAAACTAACTGTGGAGTGAATGTTCTCCAATAGGCCTTGTTGCATGTTATCATACGACAAGATTCAAATCTCCTTCATATTTCCCATACATGATTGAATTAATCTTCACTCTAACTTTATCTTCTCTTTGGATTTGAACATGTAAGGATAAGTCCTATAGTTTCTCAACATGATATTCATGGAATTTTTCTATTTGTAACCTCACCATCGCTTTAAAGTGAAGAGTCAAAGAACTAGAGGAACCCATAAATAGTTCCTCATGTTCCTCCAAAGGTATAATTAACTAATTCTAAATTTATACCAAACTTTAATTGGATAAATTAGTTATGCGGAGAAAATAGGGAACTAAGGAATTGTTTTGATTGTGTCATCAAAAGCCAACTCAAACTCCCAATTAACAAAATTGATTATGCAAATAATATAGGGAACTCAGGAACTGTTATAATTATGTCATAAAAATATGTTTTTCCCTTATTATTCCCTTCAATTGGGGAATGCGGTATAAAGGGGAAATAAGGGAACGAAGGAAAAATTCCATTTTTTCCTGAAAAAGTTGATTTGCTACAAAAAAAATTGTTTAACTCCTAAGATTTTGATCTTGACTATGTTTTGACCTCATGAACATGAGATTTTTCTTGATGAGTGATCTATTGGACTTGAAATAGACCATGGTGATTGAAAAGACAACATCCTTTGCCTCTGATATTTTCTTTCCTGATAAGAAAGGAGATTATTAAATTTAAAGAATCCATTGGGCATGAGTCATACCATCTGAAAGTGCAAACTCTGTTGCAACCTCTTGAAAAAAATTTGAGCACCAAAATTCCTCAATACAACAAAAAAATGTGATAAAGGACTTATAGGAAAGACAAAACCACCATCAACATGCCCAAGGTACAAAAATAAATGAAACTAAAGAAACAATGTGCATAAAGCACTTGGAAGAAAATAAGACAACTAATTACTATGTATAATGGTGAATCACGACCTTTAGTAATAATGATAAAGGTATATACCATTAACATGGATAAGCAATCATTCACCACTCATATTGGAGAGATGGAAGGCATCGTGTTGGTTGCAACTATAAATCATATATGGTCCACTTTGTATAGAGTCAAACCTGGTATGCTTTCCTAACTTAGTCCTTTCCTTATCCCATTTGAGAATAAGGTCTCTTTCCTTGAATGTAATTAAAATTTCCTTCTTATAAAATGATTTATTTACTTGGGCTTGATGAAGCTTCATTGTATGCATTTATCAATTTCTAATTTCTCCTAACTCCATTAATTCTACAAACCTAATTTCTATTGCATCTTCTTCTGTCATTTCCGGCTGATTAATGAGCTCTAATGCTGGTAATTAAAGTGATATAGGAAACATTTCTTCTCTACCATATAAAATAATATAAGGTGAGTTACCAATATCCCTTTTAGGAGTGATTATATCAACCCATAAGGTTTTCTTAAGCTTTGTATTCCAATACCTCTGGTTCTCCTCCATGGTTCTTTTGATAATCCTAAGAATATTCCTAGTAGTGGATTCTTCTAATCCATTCCCTTGAGGGTAGTAGTTAGAGGATGTTATTAAATAGATACAAAAATTTTCTACCCATTCACTTGTCCTAATGTTAAGAAAATCCATTGCATTACCATAAATGATTGAAGAAGGAACTCTAAACCTAGTTACTATGCATTCATAGAAGTCCAAAACTGAAGTCTCATTTGCTTCCTTAAGAGACACTATTTTTTTCCACCTTGTAAAGTAATTAGTAGCTGTAAGAATCCACTCATGACCTAAAATTTAAGGTGGTTTAATCATCCATATAAAATCTAAGCCTTATTGGATGAAAGGTTTTTCAACTTGTATGGGTTGGAGAGGGAGGGCTTCTCATTTTCTCTTACCTATAAAGAAAGCACACTTCTTACACTTCTTAACCCATGCATAGGTATTATTAAATAAGTCAGACCAATAATATCTTTCCCTCATTATCTTAAAATAAGGTAGTTCTAGGAGAAAAATGTCCACTTGATATCCCATCATGGAACTATTCTAAAATACTATCAATTTGATTTTCTTCAATACATCTCAATAAAAAATCATCGATATCTTTTCTAAACAATATGCCATCCACCACAACACAAGGAATAGATTGTAGTTTAAAGTACCTCCTTTTAGCTTTTTCTAAAACTTGAAGGAAATCACTTGTTTTAAGGAAATGATTCATATCACGAGTCTAAATGATAGGAACCAAAGTTGTAACTGATTGTTGGCTGTTTTGAAGCATTAAGAAAATAACCTTCTCATCGTGAAAATATGAATCTAGTTACTCACATAAACCTATTCCTTTAATCATCTTTGTGACTTTAACGTCCACATCATAATCCATTAATTTTATGATCTAACCCGCCCTTTTCTATTTTAAGTCCTTTCTCAAGAGGAGTTATTTTACACTAGGGTGTAAAACCATCAAATGAACTTTATTGTTATAAATCAAGTGCCTAAACTTTTTGAGACTCCTTATAATAGAGATAAAGTGTTTCTCTACAAACAAGTATCTTATCTCATAACCCTCCAATATTTTACTAAAGAATAGTATTCGTTGCTCTATGTATTATTTATTATGCTGCACTAACATGGTTGAAATGGTGTCAATGCCTCTAAAGGCATATAAGGTGAAATATTTGGTAAAATTAGGGTTTACGAGGGTATGATCTTGTGATATAGCTTTCTCAATTGATTCAAAACCATTCTTTCCCTATTTAGTCCAGATAAAAACCATATTCTTCTTTTACATAGAGGTCAATGGATTCACAAAGTTGGCAAAGCCACAAATAAATATCCTAAAAAAATTTATTCCTTGAAGGAAACTTTGCAATATTGTTTTGTGATTGGGAAAGGACAATGTGAGAATAATACTTACTCTTTCAGAATCAATAACAAGCCCATTTTTGGAGACAATATGGCCTAAAAATTTTCCTTCATAAAATTAAAATAAACATTTTTTTAGGGTTGAGTGAGAATCCATATTGTTTACACATTTCAAACATTTTACTAAGATGAGAAAAATGATCATCAAATGACTTGGAAAATACTGTAACATCATCAAGATAAATAAGTACTATATCATCGATTAGCCCCTGAAATGCCATATCTATGGATCTCTGAAAAGTAGCTCCTGCATTAGAAAAACCAAAAGGAATCTTTCTGTATACAAAGGTTCCCCATTTTGTAGTAAAATTTGTCTTAAACTAATCATATTATTGTACCAATATCTGATTATATCTAGAATAGGAAATCAAGAAGTGAAAAATGATGCAAACCTATCACCATTTGTAAAATTTAATCCATGGAAGGCAATGGCTAGTGGTCCTTTAATGAATCTTTTTTTAGATATCTAAATTCAACACATAACCTCATATCTCCATTATTTTTCCTTACAAGGACAACATTTTCAACCAAAGATGAGTGTTTAATAGGAAATATTATGTTAACATCTATCAACTTATTCAACTCTTCCTTCATGATAGGATCTATCTTTGGGTTTATAGTAAATTTTTTTTTCCTAACAGGATTGGCATTTAGATCCAAATTTATAGTGTGTTGTGCTAATTTTTTATTAAATCCTTTAAGATCACCATATCCCCATGAAAAAACATTATCAAACTCTTGAAAAAGCTATAAATATGTATGTTTTTCCTATAGAGTACATACCTTGCCAACATTGAGAAAATTATCCTCACCAATGACAACTTGTTCATAGTCTTCATGCTTGATAACCATATTTTATTTATCTCCTTTGATCCGATCATAAATATTGAAGATAGAATTAAGAGTGACGAAACATTGATGTAGCTTGTTCAACCTTAACTGGATTATATGCTACTGATATTGTTGTTGTATTTTGTCCCGATTTTTAGCTGAGAACGTAACTTTTTCTTGTAGAAAATTGATTATCTGCTAGTCATTTTTAAACACTTGCAAATTTGTGTTATTATCAGGAACACTTGATCATAACATTTCATGATAGCAGTTCATAACAAAAATTCCTGATCCATAACTTAACTAAAATTTACTTATTTAATAGGACTTCATGGAATTTATACAGCCAAGAAAAATTGTAAGGCTTGGGATGCATAATATTCTTCATTCTTAACTTCTCCATCAGCTCGTAGGAAACTAGATTTTTTGTGCTTCCAATATCAACAATCACCTTATAAATCTTTCTTGTTGACCTACATTTTGTTTAGAATTAAATGTTCCTTTACACATGCTCATATTTTCTTTTCATAGTCTTCAAAAATACTTTTATTATCATTGAAGCTTCTCTACACTATGGTCCTTAATAATTTTATGAATATCCCATTGATTTGGAATCTCCATGCACTACATGCACACTAAAATTTGTGCACCTAATTGTTACTTCACTTTGCACGCTTTGACACTCGTATGCACGATGTAAACCTATTAAAAACTTGAAACATCTTCATAATAATCCTCTTCCCCTTGGTTGAATATTTTTTACCCCCTTAATGAGTAAGATTCTCCTTCCTCGCATACACTACTTTGTGTATGTGTATATACATTATTGTGATCATCTTCTTGTGACTTGTTATATCCTTGAACACTTCCTCCTTTACCATGCACATTATATATTCCTCTTTGGGATGAACTTTGACTCTTACATGCCAATTTTATTCAAATTTTAAAGATAATTGATAAGTCTCCTCCATAGTTTGAATGTGAATAATAATTAGGTTCTCTTGGATGCCAAATATCAAGCCATTTATGTATCTTGTGACCTTTTGTTGGCCGATTTTAGTATTCCCAGAACTTACCATGATCTAGTGAACATCCTCTATATAATCCTTAACTAAAATATCACTTTACCCCACGTTTTGTAATATTTTGAACAAACACATTTGGTTATTAGAGGGTAGAAACTTACTATTGATTTTTGTGACCATTCTATCCAAAAAACAAACTTGTCTTTACCTCTTCTTTGATGCTGATTTTTTATTTCCTTCCACCATAGTTCCACGCGATCTTTCAACTTAGTTTGCATTACCTTGAATATTTTTAGGTCATTGATCTCTTTGAAATAATAATACTCCTGCATACCTATGATCTAATATGTCATGTCTTCTTACTCTTATCTTCTAGAGAATTATGGGACATATATTCTTGTTCCTCGACCCATTCTTAAAATATCTCTCAAGAGTCATACTTCTATAACATCAATGGATTCTTCTTCTTATTCTTCACCTCTAATAAATATTTTTTTTCTTACACCTCTTGATGCCTATTCACCATTAATTTAAGAATTTTACACCATGAAACCTCTTTTTCAATCTTCTTTGAAAAACTCAAGCCTAATCCTTATACCCCTTGATTCATTCATAACTTGTTCTATTGCTTCCATGATGAATGTATTCAATGCACCTCCATTGAAAAATATTCTTGGCACCATCTTTTCTTCATGACCATTTTCTTCACAGTCAGCAATCTACCAACCTTCTCACTCCTCTAAACCTTCCTCTCTAAGGTTTGTACTTATGCTTTGATACCACTTGGTGAAAAGATAAACCCTTAATACAAGGTCACATAGAAAAATAGACACAACAAGCACATAATTTAACTATTGAATTCAAAACCTTGATAAAATATAAAATGATTTTCCCTTTAACGGAGATTTTACAGAGTTTACATAAAACTTTAAACTAATACAATGTGGTGTATGCACTAAGGACCACTACAAAATCAATCTAGCTCTAGTTTGGATATATCCTTAGAAAATATCAAATTCTTCATCTTATCTCTCTACCTTTAGAAAAATTCAAATGTGGCATTAGATATGCCTTTATAGGCATATTTTCCTACTCACGCTTCACTTCAAAATTCCCTCCACAATCTTCTCCTCCTTTCCTAGTTAGAATATTCATTAATGGTGTCAAACTAACTACATTTAGTAGTTGAGAAAATCTTCTAGAAGAATCCATGTCATCTACTTAATAAAAATTTTGTCCCCTTTCTTTACCACATACAATGCCTGTCAACCTCCACCTACCTCCTTTATCATTCTCTAGATTTTTCCTTTAGTGCATCTTGACTACTACACAATATTGCATTTTCTTTATTTCATGCACTAACCTCTTGAAAATATCCACACACTCCTTTTTTTCATTATGAAATACTTGTGTGCAAACTTCATACCTTACCAAAACTACAACATGCTCAAACCTCCAATAGAACACCATGCAAAATTGAGCATGCCATTCCTTTCAATCCTATTGTGCACCATTTCTGTTGTGTAATTTCTAGTATTATTAATTGTGTAAAAACTTACGCACATGATCACACAATCACCTATGCATTCTACCATGAATTATTTTCCATTATTTATATTTTAAACCTATACACACTTCAAAAATTATCCAAAATTTTAGTTTTATACATAATATAAGTTTTCCCATGATGCTCCTATTATTTTACCAGTTTTTCGTTCCTTTCAATTTAATGATCTAGTAATAAAGAAACTTGAAAAATTTGAATGATGGAAGGTTTAAGGTACCTCAATATGAGATGCGATGGATGAACGTGTGCAAAGGTGATTGATCTCCACTACTACTAGACCTGTAAATAAGACTGAAACAAGATTTGATTGAAAATATAGGGGCGGGGGCTGCCGACAAAGAGGACTTGAGAAGCATTAACTTCCTCGATGGATGTCAGCCCCTATTTTTAGATAAAAAGCAATGTAAAAAGAAAGGTATACTGATAATATGTAGAGACTGAAAAAGTACAAAATCTAAAAGTAGTATTGACTGATTTAAATTTTGATTTGATTAAAATAACATAAAAATTAAATATACCTGTTCTGGGTCAGTTGAAAACCTAGAATATGCAGAGGAAAGTCGAACGTGACCTGAGAAATTGGATAAAAAACAAGAGAAATATGTAGGTTGTGCAGAATCAGAGTGCAATCTGGAAACTGTAGAAGCCTAGAAATGCTGGAGACTAACCTGTAAGAGGAAATATAGAGGAAACGAGACTAAGGGAAACAATAAGAAATAGGGATTAGGGCTGGGGATTGGAACCAGGACCCTGGTCGATGGCAACCAGGGTGTAAACAGGTTGATTCGTTGTAAAAAAGAGGCTGAGATGAGGGATTAACAATCTGGGATAGTGGTAAGATCATGTAAAGGACTGGGGATGGATCTGGAACAAAAAAAAAAGGTATTACAAAGGTTGAGTTGATGGACGATCCGTAAGGTTCAGACGACAGACTATGATAGAGATTGATGGAGCTGAGGGAAGGCAAAATGAATGATCAACCTGCAAGAATAGAATTTGCAAAAGGAAGTTGATGACGAAGCTATGAGCTCTGTTGTTGATGATCTAGACCTGTAAAAGGTTAGATATGAAAAACACAAGATAATATGATAAAACTGATTGAAGCTATGTAAATAAATGACAATCTCACAAAACAAATGATCTCAATTGATGCATGCACGCTACAAGGAGGTTTGGAGGTATGCAATGGCTTTTGGAACATTCAGGACATGAAATATTGTCTATAAAGTTGCAAGAAAACTGTTTGCACTTGATTTTCTGATGATCAATGGAAAGGGAGAAATTAGTTTTATAGGGTTGGTGGTGACTAGGCTGGGTCACCACTGATTCCAGGGAAATTTTCCCTAATAGGGATTTTTCTTTTTTTTAGGTGATTTTTTTGATTTTAAGGGTTGGCTGAATGCTTTAAAGCATTAGGTGGGAATAGGTTGTATTTGGGGATGATGTGTAGGTGAGTTGGAGATAAGGATAGGTTAGAAAAAGCATGGGGATGCATAGGACATATATTTGGAATGAAATCATTCCAAAATAGAAGCTAGTTAGGGCATGTGGATGTGGATACCCATTAATTAATTAATAAAAGGGAATTAATTAATTAATGTAAATTAATAAAGATCAAGATGATTAATTAATTAATTAATGATACTTTATTAATTAATGTTAATTTATGATACTGGATAAAGATATGATAAATGGAGGCATTTAATTAATTAATAAGGATGAATAATAAAATATACGCACGCAGGTGAAGAGGATATAGATACTGAAATTAGGTGTCTACATTTTCCCCCTTTTTGTTGAGTGGTTTACGGTAGCAAGCCACGAGACAAAAACAAAAAGGGTTGGATGAGGATAAAGGATTGATGATAAGCTCCCCCTCAAATGGGGAATTGATGATGCCAAGGGGAAATCGATGCATTTGAAAAAGGTAGATGAAAAAGGGCAGGTGGGTGATGAAAAGATGGGTGAAAGCATAACCAAGGAAAAATGCCCCAGGAAAAAAGGATCACAATAAGGATGGAAAACTATGGCAGTGACTCCAATATCACATCGGTAGGGGACAATTGTGGTCTCAACAGAGATGGAAAACAATGTTCTATGGACCAGTGAGTGGGTGAAGATCACTGCAGTATGGATGCAGGTCAAGATGACCAATGGGTCATGGGAAAGTCATCAAAATATGTGCAACTATATGAGAAAAGGTATGTGAAATCCTTTGTATAGAGGAATTGAGTGAAAGGTTATGCATTCACTACGAATGAGGATAAAAAGTATGGTGTCCAATGGGACACAAAAAGGCCAAGAAGGAAAAAGTGGAAAAAATATGGATGAAGAGATAATATGCCCCAAGGGGGAAGGTATGGCCATGAAGGCAAAAAGGAAAAAGTAACATATGCCCCAAGTGGGGAAAATGGATAGACACCAAGTAGATTTTGTGCACAAATTAGATTAGGATAGTCTAAGGTAAAATTCCCAAAGGAAGAGTAAATATGGCCACTGAAGTGGACTTTGAGATTGAAAAGACAATGCCCTAAAAGGGAAAATGGCCATAAAGTGGACTTGGAAATGATAAGGAGAGGAAGAATATGAAAAAAATAAAAAAGGGAGAATATAGAATATGGCCATGAATGTGGAATTTTGGAAAAAGATGTATAGCCCTAAAAGGAGATATAAGTATGGCCCAATGGGACTTGTGGCAATAAGATAGACTAAAAGTTGATAAGGTGTAATATAAGCATAGTGACCTAAAGGTACAAATGATCTATATCATATCTAGGAATCATGCATGGAAAATGTGCCTCCAACCGAATTGGACGTAAAAAAGAAAGGATCCAGGGTGGTGTAAGGCACATCCAACCAAAGAAAATGCTAGCAAATAACCAATGATAGTTAGTCACTTGATAGAGCATAAGGAAACATGGATGAGATGATCTCATAGACCTAATGTTGACATGAAAAAAGGGGTTTGAGATGCACTTGTATAGAGGAAAGAGGGTTCTCCAAAAGTGGTGTTCCCTAAACTATGCCCCAACTCTGGGAAGGGGAAAGAGAAATTTGATCAATGCGGGAAGATTTCTTAGGATGTTGATAAAATGGAAGGTTGATCAATGTGGGAAGCCTTCAAATTCCATAAGGAGTAGCCATCCTCTGAGGGTATGGTCTACTTTTACAATATATAGATGGAAAGAATAAATGACGACCATCCTTTGAGGGATTGGTCTATTTGATTTTTGATTTCATGCTGGAACTTTTTTTTTGATTCATCCTTTTTTTTTTGCATGAACAATTGTCCTTCAAGGGATCAGTTTGTTTTGATAACTTTGATTTTGATTTGAGCATCCATGATTTTTGATTCTGCATGGGGGAGAGCTAGGACTAGCTAAGTAGACCACTTAAGAGGGGATAAAGAGTGCACAAGAGACACCCCTCGACCCTTTACATGGTTCCAATAGGTGAATAAGAGGAAGATGGATGTGATGATTGTGGAGTTCTCACCAAAGGGGAGAACCTATCCATAAGGAATATGTTATGGGCAGCGCTGTGGTGCCCATATTTAAGGTCACATCTAGAAAGTGATGGAAGACCACATAGTTCCAAATCATCACAATGAGAAATGGAAAGGGATGAGATGGAGGAATGATCTGAAGACATGACTAAGGGCACATTGGTAAATGTGCTAGTAATATAATGGTCATAAGTGCAATGTGTTAAGCAGTTCCACTTCTAGTTACTGTCAAGGGAGGTCAAATTATAGGCTCCTGACCCATACTTGAGTGTAATGATGTATGGTACGATCTAGTTAGGGGAAAACTTTCCATGTTGCCTCCTTTCTATAGAAGTGACATTTTGATTTTCTTTGAGGAAAAGGTCACAAAAATGAAATTCATGTTCCTTAAGGTGCTTATTATAAGCACGTTTGATGCACTCTTGATAAACATGATGGTGTTTGAGAGTGAAAAGGAAACGCTAATCTAGTATCTCGAGTTGTGCTAGATGCAAGCTTGGTGATAATCTTCATCAGAGATGAAGTCACAAAGGGACACACGTAAAGATGGGATTTAAAATTTGAGAGGGAGGATAACCTCAGAGCCATAATCAAGAGAAAAGGTCATAGCCCCAGTGGAGGTATGAATGCTAGTGTGATAGGCCCAAAGTGTGAAAGGGAGATGGAGATGCCAATTATGACCTGCTTGATCAATGGTTTTGGCAAGAATGTTTCTAAGGGTTTTATTAGTAGCTTTGGCTTGGCCGTTAGCTTGGGGATAGTATGGAGAAGAGAAACTAAGTTGGATGTTGAATGCATCACATATTTTCTTGAGATATTTGTTTTTAAAGGAATTTTGGTTGTCTGTAACAAGCTTATGGGGAATGCCGAAGTGGCAAATGATGTGTTGATAGATAAAATTAATGATAGGACCAGATTTGGTTGAGGTAAGTGGGATTTATTCTACCCACTTGGTGAAATATTTGGTGGTTGTGATGATCGAATGGTGTTGCTGTGAAGATTAGGGATTAATAAGACCAATAAGATCAAGGCCCCATTGTGAAAAGGGCCAAAGGTCCTGAGCCGGCTGCAAATATTGACTAGGAATATGAATGAGATTGGAATGTTACTAAAATTTTTCACACTTCTCAACATATTTGTAGCAGTCATGATTGAGAGAAGGCCAGTAATAGCTAATACGAAGAATGCACTTAGCAATGACTAAGCCACTAAAGTTCCCACCATAAATACTGTCATGGACTTCCTAGATGGCCCAAGAGGCTTCATGGGATTTGAGACATCAGAGAAGGACACCATCAAATCCATGTTTATAAAGAATTTTTCCAAGGATCACATAGTGGTGAGCACGCATTGAAGGAAGGACCTCTTAGAATTTTTGGAGAGATCAGGAGGAAGGATAAATTTGGATAGATGCTCAAATATTTGAGAGTACCAAAGGTCTGGTGAATTAGATTCAATAAGATTAACTGAGGTAATTCGTGAAAAGGCCGGTCATGGTGATGAATGAAAACATGAAGCTTTGAATCCTCTATTATCCATGGGATGAGAGCCGTGAGGGATGCCATTGTATCAGTGAAATGATTTTTTGATCAGGGAACAACTTGGATGGTGTAAGAGTCAAAAGCTTCAAGAAGAAGATGAACAATGTCATGATATTTTTGAAGAGTATCATTTTTACATTGATACTCACCTGTGACTTGTTTGATTATGAGCTCGGAATCTCCGTAGATGTCAAGAATTTGAACACCTAAAAAGATGGTAGTTTCAAGACCCAGGATGAGAGCCTCATATTCTACCATGTTATTTGTGCACTCAAAATTGAGTTTAAATGCAAGGGGAATATGAGTTTCCCATGGAGGAATGAGAATGACACCAACACCTCCCCCTTGCTGAAGAGCCATCAAAGAAGAGAGTGAATTTGAGAGGATTATATTTGTGATGAAATTGATTAATGGATTCATCTGGAAATTTCTCATGAGGTAAATGTGTACTAGGAAGAGGGGCTTCTACCAATTGGTTAGCAATAGCCTTTCCCCTTAATATGGATTTTCTGAGTGATAAACTCAAGCTCAAAATCTATCATGAGCATGAGCCATCAAGTAATGTTATCAATGTGATAAGGTTTGAACTGCAATGTCTTAATGAGATGAAATCTAGTCATGAAATAAGTCTTGTGGTTGAGAAGATAATGACGAATCTTAGATGTCATGAAGAATAAGATGCAACACAACCTTTCAGCTTCATTTAGTGGTCTCATAGTGATGCAGAGTATGACTGATGTAATAAACAACCTGTTCATGACCTTGGTCATTGCAATGTGCTAATAGGGCCCCTAGAGCATGATTAGTGGTAAAGATATACAAATAAAATGGCTCTCCATCGCATGGAGGTGTGAGCAATGGTGGAGATAGGAGATATTGTTTTAGATCGTAAAAATATTTTGAAAATCATGATCCTAATCGAATTCAATATCCTTTTGAAGGAGGTGATGAAAAGGTTGACAATGATCAGAAAGTTTTGAAATGAAATGGAAAATAGATTAAAGGTGGCCTTAAAGATTGCAAAGTTGCTTAATATTGGTAGGAGGAGGGATTTCAAAGATTGCCTTAATTTTTATGGGTTTGACTTCGATTCCCCTAATAGAAATGATAAAGCCAAGGATTTTTCCAATTAAGAATCTAAATACACATTTGGTTGGATTAAGATGAAGGAAAAAGTGAATGAGGCTCAAAAAGGACTTTGAGAATGGAAATATGCGTGTCGATACTTAAATTTTCCTAAAATATCATCAACGTAGTCTTCAATGGTTTTATGGATGAGAGCATGAAATATATAATTCATGGCCCGCTAATAAGTAGCATCGACATTCTTCAAACCAAAAGGCATGAGATGATAGACAAAAGGTCCCCAAGGGGTGATGAAAGAGGTTTTGTGTTGATCTTCTGGTGCAATGAGGATTTGATTGTAACCTAGAGAAACTATTCATTAGAGAAACATCTCATGACCTGTGGTAAGATCTACAAGTTGATCAATGTTTGGGAGAGGGAAATCATCCTTAGGGTAGGTGAGATTGAGATCCCAAAAGTCCATGCATATGCACATTTTTCTCGATGCTTTAGCGATGGGGACAATGTTGGAAACCCATTGGGGATAGTCAATGGGAATGATGAATTTTTTTTTAAAAGGATGTTGTAACTATTCTTTAACAAGGAGGGAAATGTGAGGATGCATGCGGCAAAGATTCTACTTTACCAGTTTAGCATTAGGATAAGTGATGTTATTATGGATGATGATAGAGGGATCAATACCCAACATGTCTGAATATGACCATGAAAATTCTTGGCTATGATGGGAGAGGAATGTGGTGAAATATTCTAGCTCATGTGGATCAAGCGATTGGCCCACCTTGAGAATGTGAGGCTCCTGTAGAGTCCTGATATTGAAGACAATGGTGACTTCATTAGGAAGAGTAAGTGAATCTAGATGGTAAGGTCTTCTAAAGATAATAATATTCTTCCCCCATGTGGGAAAGGATGGCATCATCATCAACACAAAAGAAACATCAATGGTAGAAGAGTCTTCTTCTATCATCTCTGGATGGTAAAGAGGATGGACCTAGTTTGATTGTCACATTGATAGGTAAGGGGTCCCAAAGTTATGGTGGAGACTAAAAAAATTCAGAGGAAATGGAGATGGTGTCATCCAGTTCCATGTCCTTAAGAATATAGAAAGACAGGGATGGTATGTTCATGTCCTTGGGAGTCAGATGAGATGAGAAAGTAAAGAAGGTAGGTCCATGTCCTCGAGCATTAAAAGATCCTCGAGGGTTGGAAAAGAAGGAGGTAGAGAAGGCATGCTCTCATTTTTGAAATTTGAAAAGAAAAAGGAGGTAGATGAGGCATGTCCATCAGTGTATCTCTAATGGTGGGATGGGATCAGAGAACCACTCCTTATAGCCTAACCCAAAATTTTTGTAAGGTTTTCAGACATTGATCAGGAATAAGGCCATGTGGGTTGTGTTCATAATGGCCCAAACCGAATCCATTCCATGCACAATGATGGAAGTAGTTATAGGAAAAAGATGGTTTTTCGAGAAATCTAAAGTACCAAGTATAAATCCTGGTGTGTGGAATTTCATCGATGTGGGAGGAAGGGATATCAATGCCACCATAAATAAGATTGGTGCGATGATGTGGTGGACTAAAAGGGGCAACATCCCTGACATCCAGTTGGTACATAGGTGCTTTATCAGGTCTACCAACATGGTTGGGAGTGGGAAGGGTATTAAGCATGAGAAGGTGATATTCCCCCATCGTAAGTTTGTTCACTACATCATCTAGGGAGTCTTTGTCAGGGAGTTTGGATGAGGGAATGACTAAACTAGTGGATGGTGCAGATGGATCATCCTTAGGGATGAGTACATCATTTGGTCTGTAAGTCATGTTACAACCTTGGAAGGGAGGAGCATCCCCAGGAAGTCATTAATATTTTTCCCTCATGCTCATATTTAAGGGAGTGATGAAGTGTTGATGGGACACAATGCATGGCACGGATCCATGGTCGTCTAAGGAGAACATTATATTGAAATTATCCTTCAATGATATAAAAGGTATGATGGATGAGCTTCTCATCAGCACAAATGGTAAGAAAAACCATTTCCAAGGAAGCGAGTGATGGCATCATTAAAGGCATGAAGGACTGCAGGTGTCTGAGCAATAGTTTCCTTTTGGAATCTTAAGTTGGTCAAAAGTATGAAAGGATGATATTAATGCTCACCCCACTATCAATCATGGACCTTCGAATGAATGTATCATTTATCCTAACCATAATAAAGAGGGGGAGGTCATGTTCTTCCAGTGGGATATCCAAAATTTCACTTTCATTTAATAATATAATAGTAGAAGCAGTAAGTGATCCTATGAGAGATGTGAAGGGATGAACTTCGTCATTAGGTGTCAAATGCATTTTAAGGCTTTCAATAAGAGCCTTCTATGATCTGGAGAGCTTTGGATGAGCTTGTAGAGTGACATTTTTACTGGGGCTTGATGAAGCTGTCTAACGATGCTTTGTTTGATAGGTTTAGGGGCTGCTAAAATAGAAACCTTTGGTTTGATGATGTGGTCAACTCCTTAGGAGGAGGAATGATGATAGGTCCAAGCCTTTGGCTCAGAGGCCATTTTGGGCTTACGTGGGCCAGATCGAGTAGTTACCCAAAATACATTGATGAAAAAAGGAGGGTGATCAGTAGGTGAGTCCTCCTTAAGAAGGAAAAATAATAGATGCCGAACTAGATGTGGGAGGAAGGGACCAGATTGGTCCTAAGAGAAGTCTCCCTTCTTTGATAAGATTATGAATAATGGCCTAAAGCACTCTACAATACTCAGTATCGTGTCTAGGGGTGCGATGAAAGGCACACATAAGGTTAGGATTGAACCATAAAGGCTTATTTCCCTTGGGTTGAAGGCCTTGATAGGAGGAATGTAATTACAGAGGTTTGTAGTAGGTGGTAGAAGATTTCTATGTTTGATCTAACGAGAGTGCTAGAAGAAGTCTTATGGGACATTTTGGATGTTTGGAGTAAAACCTGAGTATCTCAATGCCTTGATGATTTGGATTCAGTTTTACTATTGATTGGTGTTCTGGTATGGGATGATCTTAGATTGGTGAGTTGATTCATGGTTTAGAACAGATGATCTTGGATTAGATGGTTTACTTCTAGGAGGGATCATAGTTTTGTATATGGGAACACACTATCAGGAGGGCCATCCACAATCTTAACTGGGGAGTCAGATGGTGATGCTTAAATTAGTTGAGGCATAGGAAAACAACATCTTTTTGGAGATGATCGATGGAAGATGGGGATTGAGTGGGATTGTGTTGATGAGGTGGAAGGGACATTTGAGGTCATGGCAAGGTAAAGTGATTTTAAGCATTCTTCAAATGAAAAAGTTGGGGTGAAAGAAGAATATGGTGGTGATGTAACCATAGCAGTCGACATGAATAAAGGAATGGGATTAAGAACTGGTTTAGGTTCCACAAACGGTATGATGGGAAAGGGCATGGTACCGACATGGGTGAGGTAGTCAATCTTGAAATGGATGAAGTAGATAATGGGGTTGATGAAGGACCAACAATAGATGTGGAAATAAGTCTGAAATGGTTGTTTCAAGAATGTTTCTAAGGGTACAAATGATATGTTTGCTAATGGGGTTCTGGTAGTTGTGGATGTGGGAGTAGATTCTGAAATAGATGTAGATGTAAAAGATGTGGGGAAGGATGTCAAAGGGAATAGATTTGTTCAATGATGAGGTTGCAGATGGAAGAGGCTCTTGATCATTAGTGTTCAGGGTGTTTATAGTATGAACATTAGGTGTTTGGGTTGTGGTAGAGATGGTAGCTTGACTTGTTGATGTATGATTTGGGAATGGTTATTTGAAAATGTCAAGGGGTTGATTGGGTGAAGCATTCAGATTGTTGACTTGAAGATCACCCTAATTGATGAGTCTTTGGACCAAGTCCTTAAAAGTATGTCATCTTTCTATGTCGTGACCTCAGACTTGGTGATACTTGCAGTAGTGGTCTTCATGATACCATACAGGTTTTGGTCTTGACTCATCAACTGGTTGGATAGGAGGAAGTGTGATAAGGTTGGTTGTCATTAATTTGTCAAATATTGTATTGTATGACTCCTTGAGGGGAGTGTAGTTAGGTGCTGGTTGAGTGACTCGTTGTTGATTCCACGTGTTAGATGTAAATGTCGGAGATGATTTAACAACCACGAATTGGCTGTTGCCTTTGATTTTTCATTTAGTGTGGATGATTTAGTAAATTTGTTTGGGTTTATTTTATTTGAGTTTTAAATGGCCCTACTCGAGGGTGCATGTTTCCAATTTTGGGCCATAGTGAAGGCCTCATTCAAAGGTTTAGAATGATTGTATTTGTAAATGTAGAAGATATATGCTTTCACACATGAACATGAGAAGACTTTAATAAGATTGTGGAAGAGGAAAGGATAATTGGTTTATAGTGTTATGCCATCATGTGATGAAGTTTGTGATGGATTCATCCTCAAATTTTTATATTGTATAGGTCATTGATGGTTATTTTCACATAATGTTAATTGAAAAATGCTTTAAAGAATAATTGTGTGAGTTGAGGAAAGAAAATATAGAATATTGGGGTATGTTGTTGTACCTGTCCAAGGAAGGACAAGCCAAGGACATGGGGAAGGTACGTGAAGCATCAAATATTGATCATGTGAAATAAGGTAACATGCATGCTTTAATGCACCAATATATTGTTTTGGATCTTCTTTGCTATTAAATTTGGTGAATTTTGGAAATTCCCAATGTAGAGGATATGGTTTAATGGGATATGGATGGGTGAATGGGCTCATTACAGATTTTCTCATATGATAAGGAGACCTTGGTCCCTAAGGTAACAGCTTCAAGGTTAGCTAACATATTCACAAGGGAATGCATGGGATCATTTGAAAGAGTTTTTTGGGGGATGAGAGGTGGGGGTTGCATGTAAGAAGTAGTTGGATAGGTTTGTTGATAAGCTTTTGGATGTCTTGGTGTTTGAGGAATTTTTTAGGAGTAAGCCATGGGATATGATTGAAAGGATGGTTATTGAAATAATTATTACTGGGAGATGGGAAGATGATAGGATAGTTGGATTGGCAAGATTTGCTGGTAGGTGTTGAGTAGGGATGTGGGTATGAACAAGTTGATATTGTTGTTGAAAAGGGTTAGACACTGCATAATGTAAAGCACCCATGAAAAGGGGCTAGAAAGCATTGATTGGCATGCTAGATGTAAGAATATCATATTGTCCAGACATGGGATATGATGTTTGGACTTGTTGAGTAGGGACACTAATGGGGATAGCGACCAAAGAAGCTAGGGGAGGAGTAGTATTAATGGTTGTGTTGATCAGTAGAATATTGTGAGGGATCGGGGTGACTATCTAGGTAGTTTGATGAGTTGAGGGATTGGTAGAGGAGGAAGAAAGATGGGCTACATGAAAATATCATTAGCTACAGGATGAGTGACTTGAGGATTGGTTTTATAGGGATATAGTTGTTGGAGATATGGTCCATCTTGGGGAATCTATGTTGATCTCCTAAGAAGATAATCTTAAGTGCAACTGGATTTACATCTAGAAAGCTCTTGAAACATGGTATCACCGAGAGGGACCTTAGGAGGTCTAGAAGGTCGGATCAGACTGATGGTGGGGTGGCTAGCCTAGATGGGATAGATTGACGGTAAAAGAATGGATTGGTCTCTCCTAAATTATTAGTGTGAACAAATGGATCTAGTTGAGAGATGTTGATGAGCGGTTGAGTTGCTCAAGGGTACAAATGAGTAAGATGTTGTAGAGAACATTTGTTGAGAGAAAGGATTGGTGGAGGAAAATTTTTGTTCCATTATTTTAGATGTTGAAGGAGTGACTACATGCATGAAAATAGTTTTTACCCAAGAAATTAAAGAAAAGTTTTTCTTTTATATCCTTATTTTATTTAAGAATGTACAAAAAGAAAGGGGGATGGATAATCAGGTACCTATAAAAAGGAAAACTATGTCTGGTTTCAGGTTTGTTATGGTTGGGAAATGTCTAAGGAAGTTTACTATTGGGTGATGAAATCCCAATTAGAAAACTAGGTAAAGGGATGTTTTGATGTGTTATTTTGGTTTGTGAGGTTTAAGGTTTTGTGTGATAATATATGTGAGATGTAGAGTATTAAACCCCTATTTAAGCTATGTGGGCAAGAAGGATGCAAAAAAGAGTATTCTTTTAAATCCAAAATGAAATGTGATGTTGGATGAGCAAAGAAAATATAGGGAAAGTACGATGCAAAAAAGAGTAAATAGGGAAAAAGTGGAATACGTGGATATCGATTTTCCTATTTATTTACACTTTCGAATGATGAGCGATCCAAGCCATGAACGAACAAGCAATAAGAAAGACCTCTTGTACTGTAGTGTTAGTGGAAAAAAAGGAAAAAAATATATAGAAAAGAAAGAAACCACCTAAAGGGTGGTCCCACTAGGTGTGCCAGGAATGTTTTACCAAGTTTCTCATTCCTTTCAATTAAATGATCTATTAATAAAGAAACTAGAAAACTTCAGAATGATGGAGGGTTTATGGTACCTCAATATGCAATGCGAGTGGATGAACGAGTGCAAAGGTGATTGATCACCATTGCTGATAAACCTACAAATATGACTAAAATAGGATTTAATTAGATAGATAGGGGTGGGGGTTGCCCGAAAAAGCATACCTACGAAGCATTAACTTCCTCGGTGGATGTCAGCCCCCGTTTTTAGATAAAAAGAAATGTAAAAAGTAACGTATAACTGATAATATGCAGACACTGGAAAAGTATAGAATATGAAAGCAATATTGATTGACTTAAATGTTGATTTTATTAAAATAAAAAAAAAGTAAATATACCTAGTTTGGGTTGGAAACAACTCAGACTATGCAGAGGTTGATCGACGGTGACCTAAGAAACTAGATTAGGAAAACAAGAGAAATATGTAGGCTGAGAAGGATATGAGTGCAATATGGAAATTGTAAAAGCCTAGAAATGTTGGAGCCAACCTACAGAGGAAATTTGGAGGTATGTGAACTAGGGAAACAAAAAGAAACATGGATTAGGGCTTGGGATTGGAACCAGGACCATGGTCAATGGAAAACATGGTGTAAAAAAATTGATTCACTGTAACATAGAGGATGGGATGAGGGATTAAAAATATGGGACATAGGGTAAGTATTATTTTTGGTTCATATTCAAATGTAGAAACAATAAATTATAACACACTAATAAAACACCGAATATAAAAAATATTCTAATTTAATTCATTTGAGATGATTTACAATGGTAGAGTATACAATTATATAGGTTGAGCAACTCCTTAAAACAAGGAGTCAACCTTAATCTTGAATCCCACAGAATCCTCAACTTCTCCCAAAATCTCTCAACACCCCATCCCATAATATCCTCACAAACTTATCTATGTGAGTTGGTCTACCGACCAAATAACTCACTTACATTATTTAAACTCACACATTATATTATTAATATGAGTTATATTAATTAATTATTAATAATATACTAACCCATACAAATGTGAGCACAAAAAATTATTATTCCTAACATTCCTCCTTTAGTGCGAACATGGGGAAAACATTATCTTATACTGCTACCCAACTCCAATGATGGTTTTACACTCAATTTACTAACAACCTACAAACAAATAAGATGGTTATACACTCGGTTTACCAACAAACTACAAACAAATCATGGTTTTACATGTGGTTAATCAACAACCATAAAAAATGATGGTTTTATAAGGTCAACCAACAACCTAGATATAACAGTAATATTTTAGCTCTCATCACCTTTTTACATCCAGGGGAAAATAAAAGAAATTGCTCAGACATTAGAATTTTGAATAGGTATGATCCATCCGTTGTTATTTTCACATATGACCTCCTTCCTCTGTTACTTCCATCCTCCATCTATGATGCTACTTAGTTAGAAAATGTAGCTTTTAAGCTCAATATGAAATTCCCCCCTCAATTTAAACTTGGTCATCGCGTACAAGCAAAAATGTGACCAGGAGAAATATGAGCAATAATTTTTTTTATATAGTTTTCCTAATAATAACCTAAATGACACAAAAATTACTTTAAAATTTTGACTTGAATTTAGACAAAAGATGATGAACAAGACGATACAACAGAACAATTTAAATTAAGACGACTTTATGATGTTTGTAATGATACAAATAAAATTAACAAATAAACATAATCTAAAAATGAAATAAACAAAACAATCAAAATAAAAAATATATAATAAAATTTTTAAAAAATAAATTACAACTTAGACTTACGTAACTAAACAATAAATAAGACTTACTCCCTAATGAATTAATTGAGAGAGAAAAATGCCACCTTTCTTTTTCTTCTTAAAAATAAACAAAAACCACAACAACACATTGATGGTAAAATAAATAAGAGACTAAAAAATAATGACCAAATGAACACATGACTAGAAGGAGGTACATGTGATTCATGTGGCATGGCATGTCTGGAATCTCTCACGAACTGACCGCGAACTGAATACCATGTGGAAAAAAACATTTACAAAACTCCTATAATGCAGGCTCGGTGAAATACATTTTTCTCCAAAAATATTATCTAAGTTCTACTGATTTTGTTTTTGTATTTGTATTACCCATATTTCATGTAACCCAATAATTTTTAGAGAAACCCAGATCCTATAACGAAAAATACAATCTATTCTTCAAACATATTTTCTTAAAAAATTCTCTTGCTCAATCATAGAAAATCCATTGTCAGGTTTGCATACCTGGTATGATACCAAATATTATTTTTGGTTCAGATTAAAATGTAGAAACAATAAAATATAACACACTAATAAAACACTGAATATAAAAAATATTTTAATTTAATTCATTTGGGTTGATTTACAATGGGAGAGCATACAATTATATAGGTTGAGAAGATCCTTAAAACAAGGAGTCAACCTTAATCTTGAATCCCATATAATCCTCAACGTATCCCAGAATCTCTCAACACCTCATCCCACAATATCCTCACAAACTTATTTACGTGATTTGGTTTACCAACTAAATAACTCACTTACACTATTTAAACTCACACATTATATTATTAATATGAGTTATATTAACTCATTATTAATAATATACACAATATTAATATACTAACCCATACTAATGTGAGCACTAACATATATTATTCCTAATAGTAAGCACATGCAAAGCCTGACGATGGATTTGGAATAATAAAAAAAATATTACAGAAGCTGAGTCGACGGTGATCCATAAGGGTCGGCGATGACTATGACAGAGATTGATGGAGCCAAGGGAAGGAAAATTGAATGATCAACTTGCAAGAGTGGATTTGTAAAAGGTAGTCAAGGATGAATCTATGAGCTTTGTTGTTGATGATCTAGACCTGCAGAATTTTAGATTAATAAACTCAAGATAATATGATAAATCTGATTGAAGTTATGTAAATAAATGATAATTTCACAAAAAAAATGATCTCGATTGATGCATGCATGCTGCAAGGAAGTTTGGAGGTCTACAATGGCTCTTGGAATGCTAAGTCATGGAAGATTTTCTACAAAATGTGAGAAAATCCACTTGCACATTTTATGATGATTAATGGGAAGGAAGTAATCGATTTTATAGGGTCAACAGCGACCAGGCTAGGTCACCGCTGATTTTGGGGAATTTCCCTTTCACGATTGTTTTTTATTTGAGGTGGGGTTTTATGATTTTAATGAGTTTCCTGAATGATTTAAAGAAATTATATGGGATTAGGTTGTTTTAGGATGATGTATAGGTGAGTTGGAGATATAGATAGGTTAGAAAAAACAATGGGGTGTATAGGACATATATTTGGAATGAAAGCATTCCAAAATAAAAACTAGTTAGGGCATGTGGATGTGGGTACCCATTAATTAATTAATAAAAGGGGATTAACTAATTAATTTGAATTAATAAAGATCAAATGATTAATTAATTAATTAATGTGACTTAATTAATTAACGTTAGTTGATGAGGGCTAGATAAATGGGCATTTAATTAACTAAATAAGGATAAATAATAAAATATGCGCATGCATGCGAAGAGGATATAGATACCAAAATTAGGTGTCTACACCTGCATCACTATATGATTCATTATAAAACAAGAAATCAAAGACTAATATAAATACTAGTGGAATTGATGAAGGGAAAGACCCCATCAATATTTATACCCCTTTGTGGTGTTGTTTTGATTCCTGGTATATCAAACTCAATTAGATAAAATTGTAATACATAAGTTAAATGAATACAAGGAAGGTCCATGGTTACCATGCATTTCTTGTTAAGTTGTTATTCTAGGTTTTTTATGTATTATATGTATTGATTGTTTGAAATAAAAATAAGTGTGATCCCGTGACATGTATCATGATGTCACTAAAACTAATGGGGACTAGTATACTCTCGTGCCTCGGGGGTGCACACAAGGTTGTCCCCTGATGTGATATACCAATATGAGACATTACCTCTACATGTTGCACATAGTGGTAACTTTGTCTCTCGTGCACGGTTTTAAGAATGGTGTATATGTTTTAGGTGGAAAATTTTTCGTTCCATTGTTGGGACCAACCAAATTGTGTTGCCATGATGATGTGGGAGAATAATGTTTCATCTCAATTAGGAGAATATTGAGAAATGGATGGAGAGAGTGGAAGAGGAATCTGTACAAAATTACCCTAATCATAAATATTTCTCACCAATAACACTAGTAGATAGGCACCTCTATGGCTCATTATATTAAATAATATTTAGCAATATTCCTAGAAACTTGTATGTTTGGTTGACTGCATATTCCATGTACCAAAGTATAAAACATGGAAATAACTACACATG
Source organism: Taxus chinensis (assembly GCA_019776745.2). Lineage (NCBI taxonomy): Eukaryota > Viridiplantae > Streptophyta > Pinopsida > Cupressales > Taxaceae > Taxus > Taxus chinensis. The sequence goes on from JAHRHJ020003158.1 coordinate 143,279, forward strand.
GACCCCATAATTCAATAAGATACTTACAAAACTTGATGTTACATGGAAACACATGATATATTTCTGGTGGAATGGAGCACTTCATAACTACATTTTGGAGTATGCATTTCCATGTACTCATACACTGAAGAAGTAAATTTCCATTTCTTATGTTAACCGTGTTAGTATTACTCAATTAAAATTCCCATAGAAATCATAATGTTAATGGTAGACTTGGGATTAAAGAGTTTCCTCATGTCTAGCTAAATACTTATGCATGTGATTGGCACAAAATATAGAAGAAATGATTTTAACTTAATTCTGACAAGGATAATTCAGATGAGTGAATGATTAGGTGAAAATGATAAAAAAACATCTCAATGGAAAGCTATAGATGATAAAGGTATGTAATAAGAAGATGAATAAAACTTTGGAAGCTTATTGAAGACCCGAGGTGAGTTTCAATGACATGAAGATGGTAATAATTGAAGGATTATACCTAGGAAAAAAGAGACACACAAGGTTGAAGCACAAGTTGTGGATAATGATGAACCATAGTATAATGTTGATGACATCCTTCCCAAATTTACATGCATGCTCATGGAGTTGGGTTTCTTGACATTGACATGTTAGTTAATATTGAGATTGAGAGTGACGAGGAGCTAAAAAAGAAAAGGGAGAATGACACATTGGATAGAGCATTCCCTTTTTTACTGCAATATATTTCTAACTTTATACAACATGGTGGGATCCCATCTAATATTGTTAAGAATACATCTATTTTGAATCATTTTTTGATGATGAATATTGAGCTAATAAGTCATGTTATTGGTAATGAAGAAACAAGAGAACCCAAAATCATTGCACCTATGTAACAAGTAGTATTTTTAAAGTTGTGTGGTACAATCACATACACCACTATAATTAATATTGTACCCTGTTCTTATAGAAGTGATGAAAGTGCAAGGCCATTTAGAACACAATTGGAAAGGGAACCAATATAAAGAAAAGTTGTACCTAATGTGTAGTTTGTTCTTGCACCTCAAATCTTCTAAGAGATGTCTTTACATCTCCTAGAGTATCAAGGGTATGAAACACAATAGAGAATGAGAATAAGTGTGAGATAATGTGGAACTAAAAAGGAAAAGTATCCACAGAGTGTAAGGAAAGGAATTTTTTCATTACCTTGTTGGAGTGCACATATACTTGGCATCACAAGTATGAACCATAAAAATCATTGATAGAATATGAAAAATTGAAGGAATTGTCAATGAAGGAATTCAATATTCCTGATTTTTAGTAGCAAAACATATATGTTTTGAAGGATATCTAATGGGAGCTGATGAAAGGTGTGCACACAAAGAATGTGTATTTCAAGACCCTGATTTCCAAGTTATCCTATGAAATTGATCATGTTTATTATATGCAATGGTTTGTGGGAGAATTTTTAATGTTGATCCATCATGATCTACCCCATAAGACCTTCATGGACCCTATGGAAATACTAGAGGCTATGTGCACATAGAATAAATAATAAGCATTGATACTAGAGTACGCCCATTCATGTAAGTATATAAAACATCAATGGAAACACAACTATAGAAATTAACTACTAATAATGTAAGAGAAAAGTGTAGTGGAATTATTTGTACATGCTGCGAGGTTAAGGGAAAAAAATACTAACTTCCTTAGATGAAGAGTGCATGTGATGCTCAGGATATGTGAAATATGTGGAGAGGCCCATGATGTAAGGAACTATCCTCTACTTTAGCATGCTACACAGATTAAGGTTTCCCTCTACTGTAAAATTTGTGATGTGTAGATGCACAATAATAAGTATTTTCATGTAATATATCATATCCATAGGGCTTGAGTCCTTGAGAAAAGGCAGGAAAAAATAAGGAACAATCAAGAAGACTATGAACGTAATGCACAAGGACATGGTGGATGGGGAGGAGGAAGATTTCTATCTCAAACTTTTTTTAAGTGTGGTTCCTTTAGAAACTATTATAAATACTTCCCTGCATTCCCAATATACATTTATTCTCATGAAAAACACAGTTAGTTATTACCAGGATCTATTTTCCGTAATGAAGGAAAACAATGGTAAGGCTACATGTACGATCAATATTATGCACACCATGGTGAATGAATGGAAATAAAATCTAGGTGTTCCAAAATCTAATTAAGGTACAAAGGTGAATATAACCACAAGAGGAGCTATTACGCATGCTCAAGATTCTAAAACTCCTTTGGAAGAAATCATGCACATAGATCTTTAGTTGGAAAAATTATACCCTAATGTATGAAAAATGGAGTTCCACAAGAAATTATGGAGCTTTTTAGGGATCTCTAAGGAAAAATTGAGTTTCTCAAAGTGGTTACACGTAATAAATCAAGAAAGAGGAATTCTATAATTATAAGGGTCCAGTAGAGATGTAATCCGTGAAGTATATAGACTCTCTCTCATAAAAAGATTCATCCCTTTTCTTGTGTAATAAATTTTCATGATAGGTCAAAGACCTTGCATTTGGAAAAGACATTGGTCATGGTTGGAAAACAAATTGGTCATGAGAAAAAAGACTTCCATACTTCCCATCAATGCACTCAATATTTCGATCATCAATATCATGAAGATAAAATTCAAAGGAGACTTTGATGTCAAAGAGATGGACAAGGCACAGTTGGTGCCATTTTTGAGCTTGCACCATTTTTCCCTAAATTTTTCCTTCATTTTGCGTGCTCTGAAATGTTTTTCTCTCAAATTGGTGGTCTGCAACTTTTCCCTCCAGTTGAATGCCTTGAAATGCTCACAAACTTGTTGTTTTTCCCCAATTTGAAAGAAATCTGCATGTGTGCCCTGTTTTGTGCCCTAATTTTTCCAAAATCTATGGGCTCTACCATTTTTCCTTTTTTCCTGATCGTGGAAGTTTAAAATTGATCGATTTGCACTTGTATGCCATTGAAAATCCAATTCCATGATAAAAAATGCTTTGAAAACATGTTTCAGTTGGTTCAATTTTGAGAAAATTTGTCGTCCTTAGTGAAAAAATTGAATTCTAGGGCATCCCTGGCATTTTATGTGTTTTGACGGTCAGACGGGCGTCATTTTCCCATCAATTTCTTCTTCAGCATTCATCGGCAATGTGGCTTGTTCTAATTGGCCGAGGGACGATGGAAAATTGTTTTAACTTATCTTTTTGCTTTTTTGGAAAAAGGGTGAATTTGGTCCCATGGCTCCGCTTTACTCTGATTGGTTCTAAGTTGTACACGTGGCTCTTTTGATTGAAGGTGGAAGGGTGGGTCTTTTTGTGCCTTAAGGAATTTTGGAAAAAGAGTTGAAAAAGTGAAAAAATCCCCTAGGGCCCACATCGAATCAGAATGGAGGACACGTGCAAGGTCAGGGGAGATGGAAAGGCGGAGGAGTTTGATACTTTTCGGCCTTTGGTGAAAAAGAGTTAAAGTATAAAATTGGAGTCACAAACTGCAAAATGGGATGAAGACACGTGTCACATTTGCATCAAATAGGGTGGGGAGGGGCCTTTGGAGGAAATAGAAAAATATTTTTGTATTTTTGGCGAAAGTTATCAAAAGGGTAAAAGTTGTAAAAAGGACCCGCAAGCCCGAAGGAAAATCAGAATGTGACACGTGGAGGAGTCAAAGGTGGAGGTGCGGGAGTGGCGGAGGAAATGTTAAAAAAATTTTCCTTTTGGAAAAAATTAAAATATAAATAAGAGTGCTGCCCCTCAGCCAATCAGGTGAGGACACGTGTCCTGCGGGAGGGCGGAGCCGCGGAGGAAAAATGGAAAATTTTCCTTTTTCCAAAAAGAGGCAAAATGTTTAAAATTGAGTCCGGACTCTGTATCCAGTCATATTGCGATGTGTCAGGGACAAAATTAGATGGATGCGGGTGCATGGAGATAATTTGGAAAATTTTCCTTTTTCAAAAAAGGTGGAAATGTGTAGAATCGGTCCATGATTCCAATGGGGCCCACTTTGGGACACGTGTCAGGCCCATTTTCAAAGGGCGGAGGGGCGGAGAAAAATGTCAAATTTTTACATTTTTCCAAAAGTGTTAAAATGTCAAAAGGTGATCCCAAGCCCATTTCCAATCACATTGTGACACGTGGAGGGCTCAGATTAAAGGATAAAGGAAGATCAATGGTAACTGTGCATTTTTCAGTTTGGCCGCCATTTGAGCTCCAGGAAGTTTGGAGATGCATTTTTTGCATCAATTTTCATCAAATTTTTGACAAATTCATGTCGTTTGTGCCTGCAAGGACCAATGCAATTGGTTTTGAGGATCAATTTGAAGATCAGAGATGTTTTTGAAATGAATTTTTTCCCTAACCCGTCCAAAAACGTGAAATATCAAATCCAAAAGTTGCAGAGTCAAATTTTGGAGGGATAAGGATGAAATAATGAAAGGAAGGGGGTCTGCATGCTTTGAAGATGAAAAATGTGCCTCCACAATGGATAATGATGTGAATTTTGCAATGATTCATCTCTTTTTGAGACAACTGGCAACTTTTTGGATGTGTTCTGTTAAACGTCCCTGTCTGCGAATCATGAGGAATTTTTGTAACAAATTTGATCCTTTGGAATATTATTTTCTTGGGAAAGAAGGCTCGAAGGAGATTGAAAGCTATATATTGCATGAATTTTTCATGCAAAGGGTTGGAAGAGTTTAAAAAATCCTGGAAAACTAAAAATTTCATGGGAAAATCTGGGAAGAAGCCCATTCTCTGAGTGACCACTTGAGAAACTCATGTAACTCTCTCTGTATCAGATTTCAAATCATGTTAAGTTGGTTGCACATGTATAGCCATTAACAAGCTCTGAGATTGTTTTTCAAAACATTCCCCTGCTGATAAATTGATCATTTTTGAGTTATTTTGTGTTGTCTTTGGAAAAATTGTGAATGCTTACATTTCAGAATGCATTTCAAATTTGTGTTTCTTGTTTCCTATTGCAGTCTTGTGTTTAAAATCTCTCTTGATCATACATGGTCTCATTTCTTGTGATAGTTTAGTGGCATTTGCAATCTCACATTCAGAAGAGCTTTCATCTGATAAAGAGATAAACAAATTTAAAATCACTTTACCTTCCTTGATTTCAGAGATTGTTTGTAAACCTTTGGGTGCACCTTAGGTCATGATTAAATAGTGATTGCTAAATGCTTCATTGGTTCATTCTAACTCAATATTTTGTGATAGATGATCAAATATTGTGTGGAAAAGTGTAGATCTGGGCCTCCATTTGATGCACATATCCTGGTTGAAGGGATGATTAACCATTTTGATACTTTCTGCTGTTAAGTTTCTCCATATTTTTGCTGAAATCCTCAAAGAGTCTGGTGGACCTTGGTTTGTCTTATCTAAACTCCCACCCAAAAAATCATTCAAAACAACTAATCCTACCCTGTTTTACCCCTGTTTTGACCTGTATACCCACAGAAGATCAAAATCCATTTGCTAAAGTATGCAGAACAGATCAGGATTTCAAAATGTCTTCAGTAACCCTTGCCTTGCATTGAAAGTATCTCCATAATCTGGAAGTGACAACTTGTGAAAGTCAGATTTGGAGTGTTGATCATATTTTCCCAAGGCCCTTTTCATACTATTTGCACAAATTGAGGGATATCTTCATCTCCTTCACCATTTGAGGGTTACAAAATAGGTTCTCTTACCTTGGTTGAAAGGCACAACCTAAAATAGTTAGGACAAGATCAAGTCCTATTTGAGTGCTATCCATCTCTCCACAAATCTGAGTGCCAGTTAGATCATATCCCCGAGCTACAAAATGACACACACCATGATCCATCTGTCTTCAAGCTTCATGCCATATCTTTGATGCTGCTCAGACTGAAAAGGAGAACAAATTTGGGTACCAACACCAGTGGTGCCATTTCCGGGGACATTCTTAGTTCAATCTGATCCATGTGCATACATATTTGAAATATTTGAATGCATATCAAACCCTGGTAATGTCTCTTGCAAGTTCTGTCTACAAATATATTGTTAAAGCATCATTCTATACTCAGATTTGCAAGGTGTATGCAAAGGTTTCAAACTCTGTCTACAATTTTATCAGTTTCTAGTAGTAGTTGCACTTCATTTGCATTTGTGGTTGATAGATTCAAGAAAAGGAAGGTCTGATCTATAAAGTTTGGCAAGATTTTCAGTGCTGATAGGTATTTGACAGAGTATTTTAGTGCATTTGCACAACTAGGGTGAAAGTCCTTAGTGGTGACTCCATGTTGTTTTGATCTTGATAAATACCAGTGTCTTAGCTTTCTGTCATTTGTTTTTTGGTGTTGCTAATCTCTGCAAACCTGGAAGGAAGAAGATCTCTCTTCAGGAGGGACCCAAGTAGAAAGTTATTTCAAGAATTGGGAAAGACAGTTTTAGAGGGAGAAAAGTTTGGAAGGTTGTTGAAGGTCAGACATCAAGCAAAGGAATATCCATTGGTGAGAGAGATCAACCTTTAATATAGGATTATCACTCTTCTTCAAGTGATTCTGATTCAAGAAATCTTCTCATACACTTGTTTACTTCAACTAGTGAAGGTCCTTCTTTTGTACCTGGTGAGTTCCTTCTTCAATCTTCACCTGTGTGTTTCAATTCTAGTAAAACTTTCCAAGAAAATCAGCACCTAGAGAATACCAATCTTGTGAACCACATTCTTGAGCCCCAAAGACCTCACACTCCTCATCAACTTGTGTCACCCCCAAGATCACCTCCACCAGACAACATGGCTCAGCCTCCACCTAGGCCTCCATTTGTGGTCAATACCTTTGGCCCAATAAATTTTAGGGGAATGGATGGTTATCCTAATGTTGTGCCTCAAGATGTTAGAAGTAGATTGCCAAAGTTCCAAGGTAACAATGTCATAATAGGTGATCAACATTTAAAACTCTCTATTAATATGATGGGGGATTTTGAAATTGAGATTTGAAGATGTGTACATTAAATTGTTCATTCATACACTAGAAGAGGATGCAAGGGATTGGTACAAGGCTCTGCCTGATAATTCTATTGATTCTTGGACTGAAATGAGAATGCATTTAGGTTACAATATGGTGATAAGACTGATCCTGGGGTTCTCTTGTCTGAATTTGAAAATATCAAGAAGAACCCCAATGAATCAGTGCATGAATTTAACACAAGATTTAACAAAACATTGAGAAGACTTCCTATTAATTTGAGGCCTTGTGATGAATCTTGTTTAATCAAATATGCAGATGCATTTGATAAGAAGGCAACCTATTACTTAAGAGACAAGAACCCTACCAATTTAAGGCAGGCCTTTACCATGGCAATGCAGATTGAAAATAACATTAAGCAATTGGGAAACCTCTCAAGAGAGATGGTGTAAAGTTGATAAACCCTGAAAAACCTCAAGCTAGCAAGGGTGCTGATTTGGAGGAGGTTGTGAAAACTTTGGCAGGGGCTGTCAAAGAAATCTCATACAAGTTAGCCCGGGCAGAGAAGGGAATTGGGCAGACTTCACAAGGTCAGCAAAAAGCACAAAACCATGACAGATTTTCCAATCATCCTAGGGGTGATCAGAGATCTGATGATAGAGGGAAAGGACCCATGGGGTCTGCAAATAGACATCCTCAAGCACGTGAAGGAAGAGTGTTACCTGATCCCCTAACTGCTAGGGTTGCTGTTGTTGAGGAAGTTGTTGATATTGATTGGTGTGATAGGTGTTTTCTACCCCATCCTCCATGTGAAGTGGACCAGCAAGATGGTGAAGCTAATAATGATGATGGTACTGATGATGATATCTGCATGGTGGGCTGTTCTTCAGGCTCACAAGAAGGAGCAACATCAACTGAGGTAATAAGTGCAAGGACAGCTGCAACCTTTTGGGATTGCATCAAATGGGTACAAGTCCTTCTTCCCTCTCATACTCTTGAGGTAGATATAGTGCAAGATTTTGAGATTCCTAACAATGACTTTGAATACTTAAGAGCTTTGATGATTAAGAAGTATGATGGTGGTATCCCTTCGGAGGAAGATAGACAATTGTTAATGAATGTTGTTGTGGCTCAAGAGAAAGAGTATAACACTAGGAGCAAGGTTGTTAAGGGAGTTGGGCCTCAAGCCAAACCTAAAACACCCTTGCTTACAAGTATTCCCAAAGAAGCTCCTAGAAGAGAAACACCTGCCAAAAGCTTTGTTGTCCCAAGAAAAAATTTCAATCCTCCTCATGCCCAAGCTGCCAAGAATCCCATGCCATCTAATGAATCTGCTTGTCTCCATTCCAATTCTACCTTGCCAAAGAGTGTTCCATATGACATAGCCCAAGTATTGAGCCAAATCAAAGTGAGTGTTCCAATCATTGAGTTGCTTAGGATTCCTGAGCACAAGAAGAGAGCATTTGAGTACTTGGGATTGAAAGAGGAGAAGAGTACCCCAAGCAGAAATGTAAACGTTGTTGAAACTCCTCCTCAAATCATTGCAGACCTTGAAACACCACCAGCATTAGAGGATCTTGGAGAAACACCTGAGGTATACTTGGGGACATCCTTGGTTGATTCCCAATTGAATGTTGATCCATTCTTTACAACTTTGATCATAAAGGATAGACTACTTAAAAATTGTATGTTTGATTCTGGTGCATCATGCAATGTCATGCCTCTTGAAGTCATGAATGAGATGGATATCAAAGTGACAACAACCTATGGAAAGTGTACTACCATGGACTCAAGAGAAGTGTTGATGGTTGGTTATGTGAAGGGTTTGGTGGTACAACTTGCAGCCTATCCTGGGTAAGAATTTGAAACTTGATGTTGTGATTGTTGATTGCCCTGCCAAATGGGGTATGCTTTTGTCAAGAAAGTGGGCTGCAAGTGTTGGTGGGACTGTTCAAATGGACATGTCTTTTTCCACTATTCCCATTGAAGGCAGCCTTGTCAAGCTCTATGGAGAAAAGAAGATGTTACACCTTATTAAAGATTCCAACAATACTTCCTATGAGGTGTTGTTTGTTGATGTTGATGTTGATAACTTTGTTGGGTTTGCTGATGGAAAAGAACACAAGATGGATTAGTCAAAGTGCCTTGAATAGGTAGGTTCTCCTTGGACCTTGCTATTTGATGGAGCTTGCTCCAAATTTGGAAATGGTGCTGGTATAATTCTGATTTCTCCTAGCTTGGAAGAGTTTGTTTTTTCCTTCAAGCTTAATTTTGAATGTACTAACAACATTGCTGAGTATGAAGCCTTGTTGTTGGGTCTGAGAATTGCATGGAAGTATGGTGTCAAGGACATCATTGCAAAAGGAGATTCAGAGCTAGTTGTCAAACAAATAAGAAAACTGTATGCTACAAAAAATCAGTGGATGAAACAGTACAAACATGCAGTTTGGGATCTAATTGAGATGTTTGATTCCTTCAACATTGTGCATCATGACAGAAGTTTCAATGTTGTTGCTGACAAGTTGGCAGTGTTGGGGTCAAGATTTGGAAATTGCACCATTTCACCTTATTGTGAGTACAATATTGAAGTGTTAACTAGGCCAGCTGTCCCTGACAACATCAAGCATTGGCAAGTGTTTAATGATGATGCTCAAGTGCAAAGGTTCTTACAAAATCAAGGTGAGTTTGTAGATCAGAATATTGATTGGGAACCAATGGTGTGTGTGACTGAAGGAAGAGAGACTTTGTTTGGAAAGGATATTATCCAATTGAAAACTAACACCATTCCTAGAGGTCTTGTTGCACTTGAGTCAAATTTTGACAATGTTGATTGCATCATCAATAGAAACATGTCTGCCTCAAGGGATGTGGAAGAGCATAACTTGGGCACTAATGATAAACCAAGAAAATTTTGGTTGGGCAGCAATCTAAACAAAGAAGAAAAATAGTCCTATGTTTAACTATTGAAGAAATATCAGGACTGTCTTGCTTGGTCTTATTCAGAGCTGAAAGCATACAGAGAGGACTTGTTTCAGCATGAGATTCCTCTTGAAACAAATGCCAAGCCCTTCAGACAAAAGTAGAGGCCAATTAATCCACTCCTCTCCATGAAAATGCAAGATGAATTGAAGAAACTGAAGGAGGGAGGGATCATTCAGCCCACAAGGTATTCATCTTGGGTTGCAAACCTTGTGCCAGTCAGAAAGAAAAATGGAGATATCAGACTTTGTGTAGACTTCAGAAATCTAAATAGAGCTTCATTGAAAGACAATTATCCTTTTCCAAACATGGAAAACATGCTGCAGTTAGTGACTGGATCTGAATTGTTGTCCACCTTGGATGGTTTCTCTGGCTACAATCAAGTTGTTGTCAAGGAGTCAGAAAGATTTAAAACTACCTTTACCACTCCTTGGGGAACATATGTCTATGTAAGAATGCCTTTTGGTCTCATGAATGCTGGAGCTACCTTCCAAAGAGCAATGGATGTTGCTTTTCTGGTTACATAAATGACTTCATTGCAGTTTATCAGGATGATGTGACTGTGTTTTCAAGGAGCAGAAAAGATCACTTGCAGCACTTGGAAAGAATGTTGATCAGATGTAGAGAATATGGCATTTCTCTCAATCCAAAGAAGTGTCATTTTGGGGTGCAAAAGGCCAAGTTGCTTGGTCATATTGTTTCAAAGGCTGGTGTCATGATTGACCCTGAGAGGGTAGAAGCAATCAACAAGGTTCCAATTCCAAGAACAAAGAAGGGCATCCAATCCTTCTTTGGGAAGATCAATTTCATTAGAAGGTTTGTGTCTAATTTTTCTGAATTGACTCTTCCTATTACATGCATGTTAAAGAAAGACCAAGTTATCAAATGGGAGGAGGCTGCTATTCAGGATTTTGAAGGAATCAAAGAAGCATTGAAACATGCACCTGTCTTGGCAGCTCCGAATTACAAGAAGCCTTTCCAAATCTTCTCCTTTGCTTCTGAAAATACCATTGCATCTGTTTTGCTGCAAAAGGATGAAGATGGGGCTGAGAGGCCTATTGCCTTCTTTAGCAAGGCTTTACAAGCTGCTGAGTTAAAATACACAATCATGGAAAAACAAGCATTTTCCTTGGTGAAAGCAACAAAGGTTTTCAGGCCTTATATCTTAAGTTCAAAAGTTGTTGCTTATGTTCCCCACACCATGGTAAAAGACATCTTATCAGAGATGGAGATCTCAAGAAAAAGATGTAGATGGGTGAACAAACTGCAGGAATATGACATGGATATCCAAACCACAAAGTTGGTGAGAGGTTTGGGTCTTGCTAAGCTCATGGCTGAGAGCAACTTGCAGACTGTGGAAGTGAATGAAGTAGAGGAAGAAAGGGAAGATGTTCTTGAGAAGTTGGTAAGTTCTGAGTGGTAGGATGTAATATTTTACCTCAGACACCTATGATGCCCTGATCATTTGAATAAAAATCATAAAAGAGCCCTCAAGCTAGCTTCTCAAAAATACATCATCACTGACTTTGGGCTGGCTTGGAAGAACCCTGAAGGTGTCCTCTTGAAATGTATAACTGAAGATGAAGCTCCCAAAATAGTTGCTGATTTCCATGGGGGAGTTTGTGGAGGACACTTTGCTGGAAGGGTTACAACACACAAAATTTTGAGAGCTGGTTATTGGTGGCCCACTCTCTTCAAAGATGCAACCCTACTGGTTAGAAAATGTGAAAGCTGCCAGTGTTTCTCTGGAAGAATGAAAGCTTTAGGCTCCCTTCCTTTGCAGCCTGTATCAATTGAAGCTCCTTTCAAACAATGGGGAATAGACTTCATTGGTGAGATTTCAGACCCTTCTAGTGCTGGACATAAGTGGATCATTGTAGCCACAGATTACTTCACCAAGTGGGTAGAAGCAATCCCCACCAAGAAAGCAACACACCAAGTTGTTATGGACTTCTTGTTGAATCATATCATATGCAGATTTGGTGTGCCAGTAAAGATTGTTGCTGATAATGCCATGTGTTTCAGAGCTAAGCCCTTGATGGCAATGTGCAAGGAGTATGGAACCAATCTGACTTATGCTTCAAACTATAACCCTCAAGGGAATGGACAAGCTGAGTCCAACAATAAGAACTTGTTGAAGATCATTAGGAGAACCTTGGAGTTGAACAAGAGAAAATGGGGTGAACAACTGAAATTTGTAGTTTGGGCTGATAGAATCACTGCCAAAAGAGCTACTGGTAAGAGCCCATTTGAGTTGGTGTATGGAACTCAAGCTCTGCTGCCCTTACATCTACAATTATCTTCATTTCAGTTTGTTCAACAACTTGAAGATCAAGAGGTCAGTCCATATGAAGCAAGGATTAATCAGATTGTTGAGCTGGATGAAGAAAGAAGAGCATCCCACCAAAGGCATGTCAGATTTAGAGAGAAGTTGAAGAGGTTGTTTGACAAGAAGGTCACTCCTAGGGCTTTCAATGTTGGAGATCTGGTTTTGTTGTGGGATAGCAGGCATGAAGATAAGGGAAAACATGGTAAATTTGATGCATTGTGGATGGGCCCTTACTCCATTGATATCAGAATTGGTGAAAATACCTTTTTTCTCAAGGACTTAGATGGGGAATTGCTTGAACTACCTGTTAATGGTAGGCATCTGAAGCATTTCTTGGATTAATCCCCAAATTTGAGGTATGCACCACTTGTATAGTGTATAGTCTTTGTTTTTTGGCTCTGTTTTTGTTGTTTTTGTCAGTTTGTGGTTTGCCCTGTTCTTGGCAGCCATTTTTTGTCGATTGGGTCTAGTTTTTCTGCCCTACATTTTTGACTCCATTGCCCAATGGTTGTTTTTGGCACTTGGTCTACTTCTTTTGTTCTTGTGGCACTCACTGGGAGTGCCCATCCCTGAGCAGGAGCCGATGTTGGTGCCATTTTTGAGCTTGCACCATTTTGCCCTAAATTTTCCTTCATTCTGCATGCTCTGAAATGTTTTTCTCTCAAATTGGTGGTCTGCAACTTTTCCCCTCTTGCTTGAATGCCTTGAAATTCTCACAAACTTGTTGTTTTGCCCCAATTTGAAAGAAATCTGCATGTGTGCCCTGTTTTGTGCCCTAATTTTTCCAAAATCTGTGGGCTCTGCCATTTTTCCTTTTTGCCCGATCGTGGAAGTTTAAAATTGATCGATTTGCACTTGTATGCCATTGAAAATCCAATTCCATGATAAAAAATGCTTTGAAAACATGTTTCAGTTGGTTCAATTTTGAGAAATTTGTTGTCCTTAGCGAAAAAATTGAATTCTAGGGCATCCCTGGCATTTTCTGTGTTTTGATGATCAGACGGGCATCATTTTCCCATCAATTTCTTCTTCAAAATTCATCGGCAACGTGGCTTTTTCTAATTGAGGGACAAGGGATGGAAAATGGGTCATTTAACTTATCACTTTTTGTTTTTTGGAAAAAGGGCAAATTTGGTCCCATGGCTCCGCAGGCCCCTGATTGAGGTTCTAATGTTGTACGTGGCATGCAGAGTGGAGGAGGATGGGTGGGTCTTTTTGTGCCTTAAGGAACTTTGGAAAATGAGTTAAAATGAAGAAAATCCCCTAAGGCCTGCAATCCAATCAGAGGAGGACACGTGGCAGGCGGGGAGATGGAAAGGCAGAGGAGTTTGATAGGCCTTTGGTGAAAAAGAGTTAAAGTATTTTTGGACCACTTTTTGGTAGCCAATGGGATGAAGACATGTGTCAGCATCAATCACAGGGTGGGGAGGTGGGCCTTCAAAGGCAAGTTGTATTTTTAGCCTCTAGTTATCAAAAGGGTAAAATGTTGCACAAAATGGACCTGCGAGCCCAAGCCGAAGGTAAAAAGTCAAGATTCATCTGAGGAGTCAATGGCGGAGGTGTGGGATGGCGGAGGAAATGTTAAAAATTTTCCTTCATGGAATATGATTAAAATATGAAATGAGAAGCACTGCCCCTCAGCCAATCATATGAGGACACGTGTCTTGTGGGAGGGCGGAGCCGCGGAGGAAAAATTGGAAAAATTTTCCTTTTTCCAAAAAGAGGGAAAATGTTTAAAATTGAGTCATGACTCCGTATTTAGTCATATTGCGCCACATGTAAGGAATAGAATTAGAGGTGCGAGTCCAGAGGGATAATTTGGAAAAATTTTCTTTTTCCAAAAAAAAGTGGAAATGTTTAGAATCGGCCGCGATTCCAATGGGGACCCACATTGGGACACGTGTCAAGCTCATTTTCAAAGGGCGGAGGGGCGGAGAAAAATGTCAAATTTTTACATTTTTCCAAAAGTGTTAAAATGTCAAAAAGTTATCCCAAGCCCATTTCCAATCACATTGTGACACGTGGAGGGCTTAGATTAAAGGATAAAAGAAGATCAACTGTAACTGTGAATTTTTCAGCTTGGCCGCCATTTGAGCTCCAGGAAGCTTGGAGATGCATTTTTTGCATCAATTTTCATTGAATTTTTGACAAATTCGTGTCTTTTGTGCTTGCAAGGACCAATGCAATTGGTTTTGAGGATCAATTTGAAGATCAGAGATGTTTTTGAAATGAATTTTTTCCCTAACCCATCCAAAAACGTGAAATATCAAATCCAAAAGTTGCAGAGTCAAATTTTGGAGGGATAAGGATGAAATAATGAAAGGAAGGGGGTCTGCATGCTTTGAAGATGAAAAATGTGCCTCCATAATGGATAATGATGTGAATTTTGCAATGATTCATCTCTTTTTGAGACAACTGGCAACTTTTTGGACGTGTTCTGTTAAACGTCCCTGTCTGCGAATCATGAGGAATTTTTGTAACAAATTTGATCCTTTGGCATATTATTTTCTTGGGAAAGAAGGCTCGAAGGAGATTGAAAGCTATATATTGCATGAATTTTTCATGCAAAGGGTTGGAAGAGTTTAAAAAATCCTGGAAAACTAAAAATTTCATGGGAAAATCTGGGAGAAGCCCATTCTCTGAGTGACCACTTGAGAAACTCATGTAACTCTCTCTGTATCAGATTTCAAATCATGTTAAGTTGGTTGCACATGTATAGCCATTAAAAAGCTCTGAGATTTTTTTCAAAACATTCCCCTGCTGATAAATCTGATCATTTTTGAGTTATTCTGTGTTGTCTTTAGGAAAAAAATGTGAATGCTTACATTTCAGAATGCATTTCAAATTTGTGTTTCTTGTTTCAAGTTGCAGTCTTGTGTTTAAAATCTCTCTTGATCATACATGGTCTCATTTCTTGTGATAGTTTAGTGGCATTTGCAATCTCACATTCAGAAGAGCTTTCATCTGATAAAGAGATAAACAAATTTAAAATCACTTTACCTTCCTTGATTTCAGAGATTGTTTGTAAACCTTTGGGTGCACCTTAGGTCATGATTAAATAGTGATTGCTAAATGCTTCATTGGTTCATTCTAACTCAATATTTTGTGATAGATGATCAAAGATTGTGTGGAAAAGTGCAGATCTGGGCCTCCATTTGATGCACATATCCTGGTTGAAGGGATGATTAACCATTTTGATACTTTCTGCTGTTAAGTTTCTCCATATTTTGCTGAAATCCTCAAAGAGTCTGGCGGACCTTGGTTTGTCTTATCTAAACTCCCACCCAAAAATCATTCAAAACAACTAATCCTACCCTGTTTTACCCATGTTTTGACCTGTATACCCACATAAGATCAAAATCCATTTGCTAAAGTATGCAGAACAGATCAGGATTTCAAAATGTCTTCAGTAACCCTTGCCTTGCATTGAAAGTATCTCCATAATCTAGAAGTCACAACTTGTGAAAGTTAGATTTGGAGTGTTGATCATATTTTCCCAAGGCCCTTTTCATACTATTTTTGCACAAATTGAGGGATATCTTCATCTCCTTCACCATTTGAGGGTTACAAAATAGGTTCTCTTACCTTGGTTGAAAGGAACAACCTAAAACAGTTAGGACAAGTTCAAGTCCTATTTGAGTGCTATCCATCTCTCCACAAATCTGAGTGCCAGTTAGATCATATCCCCGGCTACAAAATGACACACACCATGATCCATCTGTCTTCAAGCTTCATGCCATATCTTTTTTGGGATAAAATTTAAGATCCCCCATTATTAGATTTGAGAAAACTAATTACATGTAGAAGTTTCCTAGTTATAATGGAGTCACTAAAACCTGAAGAACACTTCAAGAAATGTGAAGTATCATGTAAATAAGGCCTTTTATCACTAAAAGCATACTTATGGACACATGAATTCTACTACACTTTGCATGCTTGGGCACATGATTAGTATGTAAAAAGTGAAGCACATAGAGAAACAATAATATGAGAGGATAAAATAGCTAATTTTGTGCATTCTTTCAATTTTTACTTTTGCACACTAAATCTACACTAGTCTCTATAATGGATTCAAAATGATATTTTTAGGGATAACGTTGTAAGGGAATAATTCATTCTTACATTGCAAGTGGAGAAAGGGGTGAATTTCCCAAGGCATTTGAGGAGTGTAACATTAATAGTGACTCGTGCGAGGAAGATGAAAACATATAATTGAAAGAAATTGGATGCAAAAAGGTAAGGTTAAGTGGTGCATCAAGTAGAAGAAGAGGAAAAAACCAATCAACTTAATATTAATACTTCAATTTGCTTACACAAGGTAGTAAACAATAATAATTAAGAAAATACACCATATAATGATCCATTCAAGTGATCCAAAGTATATTGGCATAGAGGAGGATCCCAAATTCATGACTATTAGTTGAAGGAAAAATTGTAAAAGATCACATAAGCACTACATGATTACCAAGATCTCATTCCACATAAATATAAGGAAATGAAAGTCTTAAGTCCTTTCCTAGGAAAAATGCATATCAATTTGATATATGGAGCTAATTTTGTGTGTAAGAGACCATACATAATGTATTCAAATATACACACCAAATTAAAATAAGAGATTGACAATATTCTTGCCATAAGAGTGACAGCCTCAATCGATAAGTCTGCTTGGATAATTCCTATAGTGATCAACATAAAAAATTATGGGAATTTTAGAATCTATGTGGAATATCAAAAACTCAATGCAATATGTGTTTTTGATCCATTCCAAACACAATTCATAAAATAAATTTTGGAAGGTGTTGTGGCACATAAGAAATACATGTTCATTGATGGGTTCTCCAACTACCATAAAATTCAAATAGCTTAGGAGGTTAGAATTTTTTTTTTTCAATGGAGAGGGAAATTTTTCCTTATATATTAATTCCATTTGAGATTAAAAAAGCATTGGAAGTATTTTCATGCATTGTAGTTGCATATTTTAAAGACTTTATTTTAAATCTTTTGCAAGTGTATCTATAGAATAAGACTATATCTTTTCTTGTGAAGGACCATTGTGAATGTTTACACTTAATGTTTGAGAACTGTTGACATAACATTAAAATATTTATCTTCATAACTCTTTTTAGAATATTTCCATGTCACATAATCTACAAATATGGTCTTCTTGTTGATCCTATGAATATTGAATTTATTCTAAAGCTTGATGTTTCACATAAACGAAGGGATGTCCATGTATTCCTATGACATTGAGGCTACTACAAGAAATTTAAAAAGGATTTCCATGTCTCTAGAGAAATTCCTTAAAAGTCATGGGATATTTTAATGTGAGGATACATAGAAAAATATTTTCAAAGATTTTTAAAAATAACTATCAAGCGCATCGATCTTGCAATTCCCTAATAGGAAAAAACTATTTACTGTACATGCTAAAACCACGGGGTTGTTCACTTAGTAAAAATATTGTATAACACGTAAATTCTAAGGGTATTAAAGAATACCCTTAATGTTGGTTTTTAATTCTAATTATTCAGTTGATTATACCCCCTCCTATTATATTATTAATTTAAAAATACCCCCTATTTTTTCCATGTACCTTACTTACCCATTTTTCCATTACAATTTTATTTACCCCTTTTTAATTTATACTTTAATATATTGAATAGAAAACATATCATGTTTCCCACGAAATTATTATTTTATTAATGGGACTTTTCTCTAGAAAGAGAGTTTTAAGCCATTAAAGACCTATTACCAATTACCTTATTGTTAAGCTTTAATCATTTATCAATATTTCTTCAAATAATTAATATTGTGAAATAATATGATTTGTGTTGAAAAACATACTAAATCCTAGTTTTCTACCATCTTATTGTTTCTTGTTTAAGAATCTCCTAATTCAAATTTCTTTATTCAAAAAGTGATTATAATATAACTTTATGACAACTAACCTTTTGCAATTATAAGGTATTTAGCTTTAAAAAATAGGGTTGAAATGTTTTAGTTTTATATTAAAATTAACTATACCTCTTCTCTAGCCCATATCTCTATATACCACCAATACCTAATTAAATATTAATAAATTAAACCCTTTCACCCCCTAATGTCTACTGGTATATTGAATTTTATTTTATCAATGTTAATTACCTCAATATGAATGCATGTGCTAGGATGTTGCCTTGTTAATGAACCCCCTATGGCTAAAACATCTGACATGATAGTTGGTGAAATCCTATCATAACACCGTAAGGAGAAAATGGATCATCCAATGTTCTTTTCTAGTTATAAGGTGACACTTTTGGAGAAAAATTACATAACCATAGAGTGTGAAGGACATTACATAGCATACATGATACACAATTTCAGGTATAACTTATTAGTAATTCTTTTTTTTGTACATGGATCATACAACACTAAATTATTTGGTAAATAATGTTGTTTTACATGGGTGCATATTTCATTATATTATTCTATTCCAAGAATTCCAATTCTCCATTTTGGTAAGGCTAAAAAAGAACAATGTTAAACTAGTTCTCCTCTCATACATGAAAAATGCTGAATAAGTGCATGATTTTGAAGAAGGAATGCATGATGCTTAATTGTTTATAATTAATATAACACCTAATTATTTAACTGATATAGTTATCTTCTAACAGTTTGTAATTGTTCTTGATAATCTGAACACATGGTAAACGAAACAATTAATGGTGCATGAAAACACATATTAGATAATAAGTGGGGTATTATATAAAATGGGACAGGATGATATTTTACATAGATGCATTATGGATCACAAAAAATAATAAATGATGTGGGAAAATAATGAGGAAATTATTTGTGGGAACTATGATTGAGCCGTAATGGACAGAAAGATATTGGTGGTAGGACTCTGGTAGAAAAATATTTCCCACGATGAAAAAGACTATGTTCAAAAGTATGGCCATTAAAAATAGGTAGAGAAACCCAATAGGTAAGATGAAATTCCCTTGGATGCAGTCATTACATAATAACCATTTAAAAATTGCCATTGATTTTGTTGGCCCTATTTCACTAGATGTGTGATGGATATGCACAAGATACATCATTAAGCTAATCGAATACCTCACTCGTTGAGAAGAGGCCATTCCAACTAAATATTGTATAACCAACATTTCTAGAAGATTTATTTTTATAAAATATAATAGGCCACTATGACTTCCCATAAATTTTTACACCTAGAAAGATAACTCATTTCCTAAATGAAATTGTGTGCATCCTACTCTCCGGGTTCAACATTGTGCACCAAAAAACTACACCTTACCATCTCCAAGTAAATTTAATAGTTGAGGCATTCAAAAATATTTTGGTAAATACACTCACTAAGATATGAAACATCACAAGAAAATATTGAGATGAAGAAGTATCCACCATTCTTTAGGACTATAATTGTTTAATGTTCTTGAACAAAGAAACTCCATTTTAGTTAGTGTTCAACACAAATATAGTGTTTTTAATGGATTTGATGGTCCCATCAGTTAAGATAATGCATGTGGAAAATTTGTATGATGAATATTCTATCATGGAATACTTATAGATATTATTGAAACTAGATGAAAAGAGTGTACTTGCATGTTGGAGTCAAAGTGTTAAAAACATATGATAGAAGAATTGACATGATTGACACTTAAATAATAAAATATGAAATTAAGGCTCTCTTATTCTTATGTACAAATAAAATTTTGTGAAATATCGTAGAAAAATGAAAATCCATTAGATGGGACCATATAGAGTATGTTCCATATTTCCTATAGTGGCACATAACTTGTAAAAATCTCGATGAAGATATACTACTAGGTCACTTCAATGGTAGTAGCTTAAAACCCTACCACCTTTGATGGTGCTCCTTGTAATGAATAAGGTGTATGACACTAGTAGGAATAGGAACTTATTTTTCATTATAGTATGTTTTAAATTCATGCATTTCCTTTTTTATAATAATTACACATGTTTCACAAATTTGTAACCCTTGAATTCATACAAAAAGGTTTTACAATGTGATTTCACAAGCTAACAAAATTTTCTCTCTAAAAAAACATTTTTATTCCTTTTATGTCAATTCAAGCCATGATAACAATTCAAGAAAATATCATGTAGAGGATTGTGTACAAGTTTAGTGTGTGGTGGAAAAATACACGAGTGTATATAATTGGAAAATTACTCTGCTACACACATGATAAAATAAGAGAAATATCAAAACAACACATTTTAAAAAAAAATCTCAAGTGCAATGTATGGGTGAAAGAGATGATAGAAAAAGGAATCTAAGAAGGAATGGTTGGAAACATGAGATGGATATGAAAAATTATTTGTAAAGAGGCTACATGACAAGGAGGAACTCATGATAAAATTGTATTAATTCTTAGGAGATGTGACACATGCCCCATGAATGTACATGATAAGGACAATAAAGCACATGGAGAAAAAAAATGAAAGAATCCACATAGACTGAAGTTCTTCAATCCATAGAGATGATGTCATTACCCACTTAAATTATGTTTTAATTCACAAATTTTGTGGGAAATGGAAGTTGGACACAACTATTAGACATTTGGCAATAAATGCAAAAGGTGGTGAGTTGAAATCTCATGCATGTGAGAGAATTAAATATGACAAGACATACCAACTTCAAATGGTATATATGGAGTGGATTAATTAGTTCCAAACAATTTACATATTCATGAATTTGATCTCTCTGTTAAAAAATGAAACAAAATTATAGATTATATTTTAGAGAACAAAAAAACCCATGTTTTCTTCCTTTATTGAAGAATTTGAGCTCTTAAGAATGTATAAAATAGATAAAAGCAACATAATTCAGAGAGGAGGTTGTAGGTTACAGGTTATAGAACCATTTTTTACACTTTTGACCACCAATAATACGGGGGTTGAGATTGTTCATAAAAATGGGGGGTTTAATAATCCATAACTCCCCTAGAGTAAACCAAAGAGGGTTCAAAACTATGTGATGTATAAACTAAGACATAACTAAGAAAGCGTACACTACTAATACATCAATGTTTTTTTATTATTGGTAAATAGTTTTGAAGGTTCTATAACCTATTACAATAAGGGCTCAACAACAAAATAGAGCTATAGAGGGACAAAAAAAAGGATCAAAATCCAGATAAAGCATTATGTCCAGTAGTAACCAAAAGATAGTTACTAGTAAAAATCTAAATAGAACAGAAACTGCATCAAGATAGAAAAATAGCAGAAGAAAAACAACGAGAAGACCGAAATATAACAACGTCTAGCATGAAACCCTCCATCTTGAGGGAGATTATTTCTTGGAATCTCTATCAATCCTATATTTTATTCTTTGTAGAGAAGTGAACAACGCCAAAATGGGGATGTGTGTGGGGTCACTTGAATTCAAATTTGATATGGTCTAACTTCTCTCCTTGTGAGTCCCCTAGATAGTTTTAGGGACCCCACTAAGCATGGAAATGCTGCAAACATGATGTTCCAAGAAGTCACTACTGGCATTGAAGATAGCCATGTTATGATCATGCTTTTCTTTGTCTCTCCCCAATATGTTATTCAAAGAGTTCAATTTCTTATAGATGTTTGCAATCTGATCATTCCCATTATAAATATCATCATCAACCTTTCTTTTTCCCTTCTATTTCATCATGTGTGGTAGGTCCTTCTTTAACTTCATCATATCATTTTCCATAGAATCCAACCTATGAGGAATATTATTCCCCTCCTATTACAAGGTCGTATCCTGGCTATCATTACTAATATGCATCAAATTATGTGTAACTTCCAGCTCTTTGGTGCTTCTAAGAACATGGGCAGAGTGAGGGATGTCAATTTTGGGAAGTTTTGGGTTCTTAGTCTTGGGTTTGGAAGAGTTTTTTAGGATAGAAGTGGAAGCAGTGGAGGTAGGAATGAGCGGATCACTGGGAGAGGGTGGGAAACTAGGGATCTTAGAGACAAAGATCTTATGAAGCAGAAAGATAAGGCCTTGGTTAAGAGGAATGGAATGAGAGTACTTATGGAATTCTAAAAAGGAGTGCTAAAGGGAATTTAGCAAGTAATGCGGGGATAAGACATCAAATTTCCTTCTAAAGTGGTTAAGAAAGACCAGGTGCTTGACAAGGACTCTTTAGTGGATCCCTTCTAGGGAAATGTACCTAACCATCATTTTTGTAACCTCATCAAAAGGCTTAGGGATAGAACTTACCCTAACACCTGCAGAAACAAATTTGAGCTCCTCACCGTCATCAGATAATTTCTTTCCCTCGGTGGTCCTAACAATCCTTTTGTTTAAAAAATGATATCCCTCCAAGTGGAGGTCTGTTGCCTCAACTATCAATTCTTCATTTATAATTTTTTGGTGACCACCATACTCCACCTTTCTGTCCTTCCAGTCCATTACAAAATGAACCAAAATAATTTGGTCGTGCCCCTGAATGCATTCTATGAAGTTGGAAATACCTCCCTTTTGAAGGAGTTTCCATAGCTCCTCTTTGTTCTTCCAAGCCAAATCACTGCAGGGCTCCAGTTATCATGTGGCACCTCCCATCTCCTTCTCCCTACTACTCCTAAAATTATTTTTCTCAAAACCCTCGTTTGAATCGTTACTTTACTAATAGATCAATGTTGGGAGAGAAAGAGTTACACATATCTATTGTGGAAACTACTACACAATGTGTAAATAGTAATATTTTGGCTCATTTTCACATAAAAATTTGACCTTTTTGGGATTTTTTCTTGTAATAAATTTTGCGGTGTAAAAGTGATTGTAAACATTATGTGACTAGACAATTTTAGTTGCATCGAGTCAACATCAGTTTTGTGCCACTTTAGCACAATTTTTCCATAAAAAATACATCTCCTTTTCATCATTTAAAATGCTACGATACCTAAATCATTAAAATCGAGGGGTTCTACAAATATGATGCGAAACTCAGTAGAAAAATTTCAAAAAAATAAATATGATTAATTGTAATTATAAATGGTATAAATATGAGTAACTATATTACTTTTTTTATATTTATTTACAACTATTTTTTTTATTAGAGGTAAAAAAGGGTTGAGGGGACCCTACCCCATACAAAATGTTACCAGTTCCTTACAAAGAGGCCAAGGGATTACCATTGAAGCCCAACCAAAAACCCAAAGCAACACAAGACAAACAACAAAGAGATATAACCATAAAGGAAAGTATCCAAACAAAAGATAAGCAATGAAATAACTAAAGTAGCAATATCGAGAAACTAACAGCAAAACAACATAGAACTAACATCAACAAACCAATATCCCATTTTCTTCATCACTCTTTTATCAGGTCCCCCAGAGAGTTCATACAGCCGTTCCATTCTTTGACAAGGGAGTCGATGGTAGCTTTCCAATACTTATAGTTAGGCTCAGGGATCTCCACTTTGGGGCCTTTTCCTTATTTTTTCTCTTTCCTTAGCAAGTTCCATGGAATGAATCATCTTAGCTAATAGCTTGAGATGGTGGATGGTGCTCTTAACATTGAGGAGATGGACATCACAAATCTGGAAAACAACTTCTTTCATCTTCAGCATATCCTTAGCCATCTCCAGGCTCCTCTCATTGGCATTCTTGAGATGTTCACTAAGGACCAAAGAAGATAACTTTTCCACTTTATCAGTCAGATCCTTCAGGTCCATGGAAACCATACTAATCCTATGTCTGTTAATATCTGTATCAAGCCTGCAATGCTCAAATTCCCACATGAAAGTATGAGACTTGACAGAAGAGTCCTGGGCAGTAAATAATTTAGTTTGGGTAGTTTTAAGAGCATGCAGGATCTCAATGGCCTCCTCTGAGTTCTTGGAATGTTTATCTTTTGAAGTTTTCAAAGCTTTATTTCTCGCCATCTCCTCACTGTTATCCCCTTTAGCAGCTTCCTTGTCCATATTGGAAACCAAAAATTATGGGTTCCCTTCTTGGTTCTCACCTGAATCTAAAATATCCACTTCCTCAACTGACTTAGGAGCCTCCTATGCCCTACTAAATTTTTTGATGACACCATGACTCAGGTTGGATCTGGTTCTTTTAGCCATGGGTTTTCCAAATAGGTCTTCACTAAAACTGTCCTCCTTGGGTGCCGAATAATCAGCAATAGAAGCCGCAAATTTATCATTTTCCCCAAAAGGGGAGTTCCCAGCCTAAGAAGGGATTTAATGAGGCCCTGGTGTAGAGGTAAGGGGAAGGTACCTTTCTTGACCATTCCAATAGATTTCACAAGGGAAGTATACAGGAAGAAAGGGAAATTATAGGGCTTAGCATTATGGACATGGTTCAACATAGGGAAGTGGTAACCATATATCACTTTATACCATCCTTCTAAGGTAATGTATGACATAAAAAAATGAGAAATTTCATCATAAGGATGGGGAAAATTTCCCCAAGCATAACCATTATGAAGAGAGACAGGTGCTCCCTTACCTTGCATAAAGCATTCAATCTCCAGGTTGTAGTCTGACTTAGGTTTGTAGATGCATCTGCCTTCCAGAGCTAAACCTGAGACTTTGGAAATAAGCTTAGGGGAAATGGTAAAGGAGAAGTTTCCAACCTGAACATGGCCTTCTTTCCATGTTTTCACCACAGATTCACTCATCTTTTCATCGTAGCCATCAAAGATATTGAAAAAGGGTAACATACCCACCTTTTTGAGCAAGGTCTCAACCTCTATGGATATTTCCTGCCTCTTGCTAGGTTCAGTTCTTACTAAGTGACCCCCCATGCTTCTAACCCTATTCTTCTTTCTATTCTGTAAATAGTTACCTTCCCCAATCTTATCATCCCACTTCCAGAAAACAAAGAGATCTAGCCTGCCCCTTCGAGGATTAGAAAGGATATTTTGCACGAGTTTAGGAATCATGAAAAAGAGATGTCACGAGTCTGAAGAATTAATGCCTCCTCATTTGTAGGAGTATTATTAGTTATACCTTCCCTTTTCATGATTTCAATAAATTTGGCTTGCATCATATTAGGATCCTCTACCACCTTAAGACCCCTTGCATTCACCCCCAAATTGGCCATAAAATCTGCTAGAGAGTTTCCTTCACGATACACATGATGAAAGGATATGGCCTCAAAAGAGGATACTAAAAGCTTAGTTTTATTTATGAAGTCCTCGACAGAAATAGAAGGTTGAGATTTTCCTTTCAAACATGAAATGATATATAAAGAGTCCCCTTCCACTTCAAGGTGTTTTAATCCTTTCTCCTTGGCTAACTTCACCCCCCAAAACATCACAGCTGCCTCAACAACATTGTTAGATTGGAGGCCCAGGTCGAAGAAGTAGGAAAGAAGAAATCTTCCTTGGGAGTCCTGAAGAACACCTCCTCCCCCTACTTTCCTAGGATTACCTTTCACAGCACCATCAAAGTTGAGTTTAAAGAAACCTTCCCTAGGTGAAATCCACTTAATCCCCATACAAGGATTACTTCTTTTGGGTTTGGGGTCACCTATAATGTTCCAATTCTTAAAGAAGTGATGTTCATTGTCAAGAATTTCCATTTCATTTTTCCTAAGGATAGAAAAATTGTTTCTAACAGCCTGTAGGAGTTTTTTATAGTCAACCTAATAGGAAGTTTCTTATTTTTGAAAATCCTTCTATTTCTTTCTTTCCATAATTCCCACCAGAGGTGACCCAAACTCATGACCATAGATATTTTTAAGCCCTCAACTGAAGAAAGGATAGTTCCATTGATTCCAGACATCCTTGATCTCTTTAGGAATTACCCAGTAAACTGAGAAGCAACCCAGAATAGAAGAAAGCATTAGATGGGCAAAGGGACATTCCAGGAGAAGATGATTTACAGTTTCCATATTCACTTCACATAGAACACATCTATTGGCCATCTAGAAACCTCTTTTAGCAATATTATCAATAGTAAGAATTTTATTTATTACTGAAATCCAACTGAAAACATTAACCTTAGGGGTTATGTTCTTGTTCCATATCTTACCAGCATTTAAATCTTCTTCTCTAGTTTCTCCCTAAAAAAAGGGAATAGGCTGATTTGATAGAGAAATTACCACTTTGTTCTTTGTCCCAGACTATTCTATCTTGGTCCTTGTTGTTAGAAGAAACATAATTTTTTAGGAAATCATTGAGCCTACTCAAGTGTTCATTGGGTTCTTGTCTATCCAGTTCCATGAGTTTCCATGTTTGAAAGATGTCTTCATCAGCCATATAGTTATTGATTTTTTCCCCATATTTATCTTTGAGTTGACTAGCAATTTGGGGGAATTGATCTTTAAGGATAAAATTCCCAGCCCATTTATCTTTCCAAAAGCTTATCTCATTTCCTTTTCTATTTTCCACCTGCTTCCCCTAGCCACAATTTCTTTTTCCTAGTTAATAGCTTTCCATATTCATGAACCATTGAAGGATGCCTTTTTAAAAATCCATCTCTTGTCATTAACATCCATCCAATATTTTTTCTTTAGAATTCTGGTCCAAACTCCATTTTCTTTAGTTAACCTCCATCTAATTTTTTCAAGAAGGGATTTATTCATTTTAGTCCAGTCTCTGAGACCAAGTCCCCCAATATTTTTAGGTTTATAAACTCTGTCCTAGGCCACCAGAGGGATTCTTAATTTTCTTTCAATGCCACTCCATAAGAAGCATTTTTGGATTTTTTTCTAGTTTTTCCCCAACACCTCCAGGAAGTTGATAGAGGGACATGGCATACACTGGAGACTCTGAAGAGAACTGATGAGAAGGGTAATATTGCTAGTCTAGGATAACACATTAGCTTTCCATCTAGAAAGTTTTATTTCAAACCTTTCAATTAAGACGTTCCAATCCAAACAAGAAGGTCTCTTGTCCCCAAGAGGGATACCTAAATAAAAGGTAGGGAAAGATTTATAGTCACATTCCAAAATTTTAGCTATCTTCTTACAACGGCTATCCATGGTGTTAAGGAAGAAGAGAGATTTTTCTGAAGTTTACCATCTATCCCGAAACTTCCATATAGTCATCTAGGAGAGATTTTATTTTCTTAGCTTCAGGGAAAAAAAATTCCCCCACAAAGAAAGTGTCATCAACAAAATGCTGGTGTGATACATTTTCCATTTCCCTTACTGGGGAGATCCCTTTGAGAAATCCATTTTCAGTTTCAACATTTAATCTTCTACTTAAAGCGTCCACCAAAATAATAAAGAGGAAAGGGGAGATGGGATCCCCTTGCCTCAGGCCTTGAGAGCTAGGAAAAAATCCAAAGGGTGGCCCATTGATGGGAATAGAAAACCAAACATTAGAGATACATGCCTTGACCAGATTCCTAAAGGAAACATAAAAATTAAACCCGTCAAGGATTTTATCAAGAAAACACTAGGAGACCCTATCATAAGTTTTGGCCATATCTAGTTTTAAAAATAGAGCAGCCTTCTTGCTGAGCTTAGTCGAGTGAATAGTCTCTTTGATTGTAATGATCCCATCCTAGATTTGGTGACCAATGACAAAACCCCCTTGTTGATAAAAAATGATAGAGGGAAGTAACAGCAGTAGACAGAGAGCCAAAATTTTTGTGTAGATTTTATAGGAGGTATTGCAGAGACTTATAGGTCTGAAATATTTTAATTCCATGGCATTACCACATTTCAGGATCAGATAAAAAAAGGTACAGTTCATGTCTTTTAGCATAACTTTTTTCCTGAAAAATAGTTTCACCTCCTCAAAGACATATTTTTTAATTATGTACCAAAAGTGCTGAAAGAAGAAGGCTTGGAAGCCATCTGGTCCAAAATCCTTGTCATGATTGAGGTGTTTTACATTGAATTCCACTTCCTCCATTGATGGGATCACAAAAAGCATCAAATTATCTTCCTCTAAAACCAACGGAGGAATGCACTTTAAAAAGTCTTTCTCTTTATTCAAATTTGGATCTCTATTATTAGTCAACAGGTTACGGAAAAAGGAAATAGCCTCTTCACTTATTTCTTCTTTTTCTTCCACCATAACACCCTCTTCATTTCTAATCCTATTAATTCTGTTGAAACCTCTTTGTTTTAAAGTACAAAAGTGAAATAATCTTGTATTTTTATCCCCTTCCTTAAGCCAAGTAATTATTTTTACCTCCAGAAGATTTCCTCTTTTCCTAGAATGTTGTGGTATTTTGCCAGAAGGGACTATTCCTTTTCATGGTCCTCTATATCCATCTCAAAATCCCAACTCTCTGTCTTTCTTTGAACATTATGTAATTTAACTCTGATTTCTATTTTCTTATGAAAGATATTTCGAAATATTTTTTTATTCCAGTATTTGAGGTGACCTTTAACATTCTGGAGTTTTTTAGAAAGTTTATACATAGTTGTTCCTTTAACCTTCAATTTCCACCAGTCATTAATGAGGTCATATAGATCCTCATTCTAGAGCCACATATTCTCAAAATGGAAAGTTGTTCTTCTCCTAGATGGGCTCTTGATTTGTAGGAGAATAGGGTTATGATCAGATCCTATCTGGGGAAGAGAGAAAAGAGAGATATCCTGGATTAACCAATCCTTTGAAACTAAAACCTTGTCTAATATTACTTGGATATGTTGGGATCCAACTCTTCTATTAGACCAAGTGAAACTACTACCTTTAAGATCAATATCATGGAGCTATGAAGAAGTAATAAAATCATTAAAATACGCCATGCCTAATGTGAACTCCTTTGATCCACCTTTTTTTTCCCCGGGGTCCAAGGGGTATTGAAACACCCTAAGACAATCCATCTTGAACCTTTTATGGAATGATTAAATGAAAGAAGGTGATGCTAAATATTTTTCCTTTCTCTATGAAGGGAAAGAGTGTAAATGTTAGATAAAACCCATATATTTTTGTTTTCAAGATCTCTCATCATCACCACCAAATGATTATCTCTTTTGACTAGAAGAGTGCCTTCATATCAGGCTAGATTCCACACCACAGCTAAACCTCCAGACACTCCTTTCGTACTAATAGCAAAATCTTTAGAATTATTCCAAAAAGTCTTGCAAGAACTTAAAAAAAGGTCTCCTTTCATTTTAGTTTCTTGAACAACTAACACATCTATTTTATCTCTTTCAATCATGTCTTTTAGAATCCCCCATTTCATAGGGTTATTAAACCCTCTAACATTCCATGAGATGTAATTCATTTCCACAAATTGGGTTTATTTTTCTTAAAGACCTTTTGGTCTAAACAAAAATGTTTCCCTGAATCTATTTCCTTTTGGGTATTTTTTTTCCTTGATTCAAATTTTCTAGGCCTACCTTTTTTACTACTAACAACTTCTACATTTATAGGATTCTCAAACTCTTGAGTTTTAGGAGAGGATATTGAGGTTTCCCCCTTTTTTCCTTTTAAATCTGCTTTTCTTTTTCTTGAGGGAGTTTTTTCCCGAGATGTTCCTTTATTATTATACATTATATACTAAAGTAATATTTGCATTGCATTGTAACTAAGAAATTATACACTAATAATTTATAAAGTATCCAAATATTATTATTAATAATAAAAAAGACAATGTTTCAATTCAAAATGTGATTTACAATAATTTATAATAGTGCAATTTTGAGAGAGTAATAAGGGGTTCCTTCTAAATTAAAAACTAAAATAGATATAAAACTACATCCTAAATATCCCAGTGATCGGTCTCATCCTCCTCCCCCTAAACCTCATAATCTTCTTACTCTTCTTGAACTTGATCATCCTCATCGTACTCATCATCCTTTTCATTGTGCTCCTCATCATCCTCATCCTTCTCTATATCCTCTTCATTCTTCCATTTTTTTTACCATAATAAAATTTAATGATAAAAATTTAAAAGTATTTAATTATAATTTAATATTTTTCATGTACAAAAAATTGAACACTACATGTCTTCTTGGTAAAAATTGATTATCTTGGGCCTAATGATTAAAGGATTTTTTGTTCCATTCTAAGTATTTTAATTCCACACACACATTTTGTTGCATGCTTCTTATACAATTTTTACTATGTATACCAGTATATGATAAAATTAAATATATCAATATTTAATATTAAAAAATTACCATAACTATATGAATAGCTTATATAGAACTTACAAATTTATTAGTAACCTTTTCTAAAAACTTTCGGCCAAAACAATGAATCACTAACAAATATTTTTATACTTTGGCTTTATACATGTTGAGCTCATTGATTTTGATAGTTGTATTTTTATTTTATAATATTTGATTGGAAACAAAAGAAGATAAAATATTAAATTAAATAATATGTGTTTATCAATAATGATACAAAGATTTTAATAGTCCTATTTACAACGCAAATTTTAACATATATAATTACTTTCATTAACTAACATGAAACCATATTGATGTCTTCTTTTATCCACTCATCACACTAACTAAACCAAACATATTTATCTATTTTAAGATTTTGAAGACGTCTCCTCTCATCATTTGTGTTTCCATGGTAGTGCGCCTGAAAATTTTTAATACATAAAACATTTAAAAACTATATACTATTTTTTATTCATGCAATGTAATTACCCTCAAATTCATCTTTATTCTCTTAAAACCCTATGTCACAATAGTTTCAATTAGCTTTGGGTCATAGCGGGTCCCACCAAACTCAGTGAAAGTTACACCAACCAAAATTTTCCATATCTCAAGTGGGATTTGCATCCACTCTAGATGAAAATATGAATGAATTAATTTTCATGTTTAGTCAATTATTCTTATTTTAAAACACCCACAAATACAAAAATTGAATCATTAAAATTAAATATAATATAAAATGAAAATTAAATATATTATTCTTTGGGAATGTATTTGTGAGAAAAAAGGAATTAAAACAAAGACTCCAAGATTTGGAAAATAAAATAAATTCACAGGGGAGGCCTTTGGAGGATCATTTAGCAAAAAAATATATCCTTTTAGAGTTACACACAGTTTGTAGCAGGGAAGAATCCCTTTGGATATTTAAATCTAGGGCTATATGTATGAAAAAGGGTGACAGAAACACAAATTTCTTCCATATGACCACGTTGAAGCATAGAGCCTGTACTAGGATTATGGAAGTTTCTAAAGTTAAAGACAACATTAGAAAACATCCGCGGATCATCAAGGAAGAAGCTCTCAGATTCTATGAAAATTTTCTTAATGAGAAGAGTGATATTAATGATATGGCTGACTCTTTTATGTTAGAAGCTATCCCAAAATATAAAATTGAGGAGAAAATATTTAAAGATATTACCAAAGTTGTTACTTTGGAGGAGCTTCAGAAATCTGTTTTTACTCTTGAAGGAGATAAGGCTCCAGGACCACACGACTTCTCAGTCAATTTTTTTTCAAAATTTTTGGGAAATTTACTCGGAGGATCTCCTTAGGGCTGTAAATGAATTCTTTATAACTGGAGATCTACTGAAAGAGATTAATAATACTCACATCGTGATGGCTCCCAAAAAAATGGGCACTAAATATTTCAAAGATTTCTAACCCATTAGCTTGGTTAATGTTGTCTACAAAATTTTTACTAAGATTATTGCCACTAGACTGCAATTCATTTTGAATGATTTAATATCAAAACAACAAAGTGGATTCATTAGAGGAAGGATAATTCAAGATGGTGTGATCATGGTGCATGAGATTATTCATTCTATGGATAATAATAAAAAAACAAGCATGGTACTTAAACTTGACATGAATAAATCCTTTGATAAAGCCTCTTGGTCTTTTCTTGACAAAGTTCTGGCCAAATTTGGTTTTCTCAAAAAATTCAGAAGAATTATCAAGGCTTGCATCTCAACTACTAAATTATCTATGGTGGTCAATGGTGAACCATTGGGGTACTTTACCAGTAGTAGGGGATTAAGACAGGGAGATCCTATATCCCCTTTTCTCTTCATTATTTATGGTGGATAGCCTCAACAGAACTATTACCAAAGCTGTTAAAGATGGTCTTTTAAAAGGCACTAAACCTACCTCTATGAATCAAACTGACTTCTCATCAGTAATTTGTAGATGAAACTATCTTACTTTTAGTGGCATATATCCTAGAAGCTAAGGCATTTAATTCCATTCTAAAATTTTATGAGGCTTCTTCTGGACAAGAAATCAACTTTGATAAAAGTTCTATTTTCTTTTTCAACACTCCTTTGGAAATACAGAATAGAATTTCTAAAATATTAGTATGTAAAATCAATTTACTTCCCACTACTTATTTGGGGCTCCCCTTTTGGTACTAAAAAAGTCTCAATCAAAGTCTGGAATGATTTACTAGAAATATTCCAAAAGAAAATGGTCAAATGGAAAGGAGCCATTCTTTCCAGTGCTGGTAAATGTTTGTTTATCAAAAGCACTCTTCAAAATCTACCTATCTACATTATGTCTCTCTATAACATTCCTTCTACCTTCAAAGAAAAAATTGAAAGGATCCAGAAACACTTTTTATGGTAGGGAATGGAGGAAAAATTCAAATATCACTTGGTTTCCTGGGATCAAGTGTGCACTCCTAAAAGGATTGGGTTATTGGGCATAAACGATATAAGAAAAATGAATATGGCCTTAATTACAAAAATGGGTTGGAGAATGCTCTCGGAGGAACAACCATGGATTGATCTCATTAAGGCTAAATATCTTGAATAACAAATAAATTTGTCTTTCCTTCATGATGAACAAATTCCCCATGGTTCCATTTTCTGGAACAACTTGATTCTAGTCAGGAATTTTATCAAGCAAGGTTGTAGATGGAAAGTGGGAAATGGTAGAGACATCAATTTTTGGGGAGATAATTGGTCTAATCTTAGCCTTAATGATAGATTTGGTGCAGAAAATGATAGTCTTGAATATAAATATGGTACTAAGGTCATTGACTACATGGAAATTGATGGAAATAAGAAGAGATGGAAACAATCTCTCAGTGGATAGAATTGAATTGAACTCCATGTTTTCTCTCTTCAGGAGCAACTGGACCTCATCCCCTTGAATCAGTTGGAAGTCAAGGATGAAATTGTCTGGCACAAATCCAAAGATGGGGACTATATGGTTAAATTTGGATATAATTCTTACTTTGAGAATATCCAGAGTGAGTTTAATTGGAGCAAGATTTGGATGACTGAGCTAACCCCTAAAATTAACTTTTTCTTTTGGCTTGTGCTCAGAGGTAGAATTCTTACTAATGATAACCTGATGAAGAAAGGATTCATTATGCCTAATAGGTGCCACCTTTGCAAAAAATATTCTGAAGATATTAAGCACCTTTTTGTCCACTGTGAGTATGCTTCAATGATTTGGAGTTATGCCTTTTCCAAGTTCAATGTTTTCTGGATTGTGCCTAAGGATTTCATTCAGTTTTGGATCCAATGGAATCCTCCTTTTAAGCACTGTGTTGTGAGAAGACTTTGGAAACTGGTCATGCCCCATATTATCTGGAGGATTTGGAAAGATAGGAATGATATCATTTTCAGAAACAATAAACAACATTGCAAGCTCAGCTTTGTTAAGATTGGTCATGCTATTAAAGATAATATTGGGAGATTCAAACCTCCCAAAAATAAGAAATATCTTGAGAATGAAGAATATATTCTTTCCAATTGGAAGATAGGAGCTGCAAATTTACAGATTAGGAATACCTCAAACATTGATAGGTCTTTGATTCATTGGATCCCTCCTGAGATTAACTGGCATAAACTAAACTTTGATGGTGCCTCCAAGGGTAATCCTGGTTTTGCTACTGGGGGAGGTGTAATTCGGGATCATAAAGGTTGTTTAGTTGTTGCTTATGCTAGTAAAATGGGGATTCAAACAAATCATTATGCAGAATCCCTAGCTTCTCTATGGGGGCTAAGGGTTGCCAAATATTATAATATACATAACTTAATTTTGGAAGGGGATTCACTAAATATCATCAATCACCTAAATCAAATTTCTCCTCCTAGCTGGACTGTCAAGGACTTTATTATGGAATCCAGAAGTATTTGTCAAAATTTCAAGAATATCATCATTAGACATACTTATAGGGAGGGGAATAAGGTTGCGGATACCTTGGCCAATGTTGGCATCAATAATAATCTAACCATATGGGATAATGAAAATTACATCCCTAAGGAGGTACATAATAGCATTAATGTGGATAAATATGGGCTTTCAAAATGTGGAGTAGAAATAATAATGGTATGGAGCAGGATTTAGTAGAGGTGAAAGATCAGACTTGTGAAAATTATCATCCTAATTACGGCCACATTAACACCATTGAACCTTGCATAAGTGGATGGGTTCTTAAAAATTGGGACAAACATAAGGAAGAAACATATTCAAATGAGGGTTTTGAGCAAATTTTTTTATAGGAATAGCAGGGAGAAGAAGAAAATGGGAGGTGCACCATGCCAATTGGAGCCCTGCAGTGATCCGGTCCTGGAAGAACAATGAGGAGCTATGGAACCTCTTACACAAGGGTGGCATTTCCAATTTTATAGAATGCATTCAGGGTCATGATCAGAATATTTTGGTTCATTTCGCAATGGACTGGAAGGATAGAAAGGTGAAATATGGTGGCCACCGTGTTACTATCAATGAAGAGTTGATTGCTGAGGCTATAAGCCTCAAATTGGAGGGTTACCATTTTTTCAGCAAAAGGATTGACAGGGTCGCCGAGGCTAAGAAATTATCTGATGAGGGAGAGGAGCTTGAATTTTTTTCTACAGGTAGTAGGGTGAGTTCCATTCCCAAGCCATTTGATGAAGTGACAAATATGATGGTTAGGTATATTTCTCTAGAAGGGCGATACAAAACTGTCCCTGCTAAACATCTGGTTTTTCTAAATCATTTTAGAAGGCAATTTGCGGTCTGCTTCCTGTAATATATACTTAATTCCCTTCAGCACTCCATTTTGGACTTTCAGAAGCACTCCTGTGCTATCCCTCTCCACCAGGGCCTCATCTTCCTGCTCCATAAGCTTTGTGTCTCCAAATTCCCTGCTTCCTCGACCACTCCCAGTGATGTACCGCATGTCACTACCTCCACTTCTCCCACTCCCATACTTGACACCCCTTCCAAATCCAAGACCAAGAACCCCAAGCTTCCAAAAACTGACACCCCTTACTCTGCCCAGGTTCTCAGAAGCACCAAAGAGCTGGAAGTTACGTAAAATTTTCTGCATATCAGCAATGTTGGTCTGGATATGGCCCTACATCAGGAGGGGAATCACATGCCTCATAGATTGGAGTCTTTGGAGAAAGAGATGAAGCAACTTAAGAAGGACATGCAGTGCATGGAAAAATAGAAAGGGAAAAGAAAAATTGATGATGATAATGACATTGGGAAGGATCAGATTGCTGACATTTATAAAAAGTTGAACTCACTAGATAGTAGATTGGGAAGAGAAAAAGACAGATATGATCACAACATGGCTATTTTCAAAGCCATCAGTGACTTCTTAGAGCAGCAAGTTCGAAGCATTACCATGCTTAGTGGGATCCCTAACACTATTTTGGGGAATGAAAAAGAGAGGAGCCAGACCATCTCGCAGCTGAATGCTTCTGACCCAATGCACATCACCACATTGGCGTTGTTCACCTCGCTACAAACTATCTAGTCCAGAATTGACAGAGCATCCAAGAAGTAAACTCACTTGGGTTGGAGGGCATCATTTTGACTGCTGATCTTTTTTGGTCTTTTTGTTGTGACTTTGCTACTTTTGTGTTGTTTTATTACAGTTTATGTTATGTTTTGTTTCTTTCTTATAAATTTATTTTGGGTACTGCCAGACTTAGTGTTTTATCTAGATTTAGATCCTTTTTTTTCTCTCCTTTATAGCTTTATCTGGCTGTTGAGCCCTTTTTGTAATAGGGTATAGTCCCTTTAAAACTATTTACTAATAATAAAAAAAGAGGTCAAAAACCCTAGTTAAACCCTAACTAGGACCAGTTTGTAAAAGATGAAGTATACTGAACCAATTTTGATTGAAGGTGAAAATGTGATGATTGGATATTTTAAAGAACTCTTCCATATTTCAAGAAAGGTATGTTTGAGCTTATGGTCATATGTGGGACCCACCTAAAAATACCAGTTTTTGAAGAGTTTCAGTTTAAGAAAAAGTTCTTCAAATAAGATGATGGATAAATTAGAATCGTGTGATGAATTTGAGATTTTATTGATTTACATGGAGGTTTTAGGAAATATTTATGCAAGTTCATGAGGTTTTGAGGTCTAAACAGGTTGTGTGGTCAAAGGGCAGTTTTGGGATCTCAAATAGCAGGGTTTAGTACTTTGGCCATATCTTGAGCTACAGGTTGATTCCTAAGATTATTAAAGTTGTGTTTGAAATATTATTTATATATATTTCTAGTGATATATTATTTTCCTCATTATTAGGTCATATGATAGGGTTTCATGAAAATTCTTTGAGTAAGAATATTTTTGGTAGCTCAAGACATGATTTGTTTTTTTCCAAGTTTTATGTTGGTTGAAGCATAATTTGGATTAGGTGATGATTCATATCACCTGGAATGTGAAGAGGGATGAATTTTTAATCCAATGAATCAATTTTTAGGTCCTTATTGTATGTATAAATATTTTTATGAGCTAACATTTGGAAACAACTTATTTGGTAGGTTGATTTGGCGAAGGAAAATATTGTTGAGGTTTGAGTGAAGAATGTTTCATGAATTATAAAATTATTAGAATTTTTATAAAGTCTATTAAATTTATTTTGAGTTATCACATGGTATGTTTTTATTTATTATAAGGTATTTGGTGATCATATGATGTTTCTAGGGTGCTGAAGGGTGCATGAAACAACTGTTTTGAGAATTGTAAAGGGAACTAGGCCCAGTAAATGAAATAATTTGATTAGATGATATTAATTGAAACCATGTATGAATGTTTTATGATATTATAATAATTTATAAGAGTTCATGGGGCTAAAAAAATTATGGTACTCATGTTAGGGAAATTTTAAGATTGTGCTCATGGGATTTTGAGCCATTTTGGCACATGTAATGAGGTTTTTGGTTAGGCTTACTTGCTTGGGTATCATATTATTATTTTAATTAAAATTTATGAATGTTATATATTTATATGGGTCGAATTTATCATGAAGGACTAACCTATTTCAGTTTGGAAGAAAGAAAAGCACATTTAAGTACTTTTTTAGTTCATTTTTGAACCAGTGCTCTTGAAGGGAAGGTGTGTGACCTAGAGGAAATTTTTTTATAAGTATGAGAGAATTTTTTGAAGAATAAGAAATATAATTATAGGTTGAAGAAAATATTATATCATGAAATAAAGAGGATAGAGAAAATAAATAAGGAGAAAGAATAAGTTTGATGCCCTGGGGTATGAGCTAGGGTTTGTGAGTTGAATTAGTGATCTTCATCACTTGTGGTAGAAACATTTTTAGAGATCAAACATATTTAGGTGGCTTAGTCATTTCTTGTTCATCGTTATGGGGTTTTATCCTTCGTATGGAGTGGTTTCTTCACTAAATTATGGGTTGGTACTCCTTATAGGGTTGGTGTTGTACCAAACTAAGGGTTAGTGCTCCTTGTGGGGTTGGTGTCTCATTAAATCAGGGGTTGGTGCTTCTTGTGTAGTTTTTGCTATACTAAATTAATTTTATTTAAGTAATATAAGTAGAGTTTCAGTGGGTTTTCTTCTGTATGAGGGTTTCCCACTTACATATGGTGTTCTTCTCTTGAGTATTTTACTTTTTTGCTCTTGTGGTTGATTTTGCACATATTAATAAGCACACATTATCCTGGATGTTGTTTAAAAACTAAAATGGATGAATTTATGTATTGGTAAATGAAATGAAATTTATTGTAGGATGGATTCACCCCCCCCCTCTAATTCCCTTGTGCTTCTAACAATTGGTATCAGAGAAGGCCCCTCTATAGAATATTGAAAACTTGTGGGAGATCTTTTGAAGAAAAAAATGGGTGGTAAGAAGAAGAATTATCTGAACGGAAATAACTCCAAAGATGATTTTTTCTCTACTTTAAGTGAAGGTAAGAATTGTTTAGAAAATATTACTAAAATTTACTCTCCCCTAAGAGTTGTAACTTGTGAATTTAGAGGACTTAGTTATTCAGAATTAGATTGTGAAGAGTCAGCATAGGCAATATTGAAAAGGGAACTTAATCTTGTAAGAGATGAGAATGAAAAACTCACAAAACATATTAGTGAAATGAAAAGGAATCATGAAGATCAAATTAAGCTCCTTAAATCCAAGTTGAAGAATGAGAGTAAAGAACATGATGAGATCACAAGGCATCTTGAAGAAAAATTAGAGAAATTTTCAGCCAGACTTGAATCCAAGGAATATGTTCACAAACATAGTCATACTATTCATATTTTGGAGTCACAAATGGAGGAGTTTTCAAGAACTCTAAAGGTCAAAGATGAAGAATGTACTCAGATGAAATTACAAGTTTCTTTTCTCAATGATAAACTTAAGTCAAAGGAAAATGAGTGCATCAAATATGAAGATGGTATGAAATATCTACATTCAAAACTTGATCTATTTTCAAGAAAATTGAAAATGTTTAAGAAAAGTGCTAGTGACATAGATAATATTCTTATCCATCAAATATCAACAAGTGATAAGGCTGGTTTGGGATTCAAAGAGGATCTCAAGGACAAGGAATTGAATCAAGAAGACAAGGTTCCAAGTAAGGAAGATGGTGAACCAAGTACCAAGGAAGAAGTGAAGGTGAATAACTCTAAAGACAATGAGAAGACCAAGCCTATTAGGTAGCCTAATGATTCAAGGTATGAAAGATCATTTAATGGATATTGTTTCTTATCTCATGTATTTGGTCATAAAGCTAAACAATGCAAAACAAATTATTCTAAGAATGGTGTATGATCCTTTAAAGGTGAATGTAATTCATGTTATGAATATGGTCAAAATCCAAGGATTATGGATGGAATAAAAGAGTGTTTTAGCCTAGAAAAAATAAGAATATGTTTGTCACGAGATATGATCCTAGACATGCTCAACTATGGCAAGGAAATAGAAATGAGTTTTATATAAAGATAGTATGCTACAAGTGTAATAAACAAGGTCACACTGTAAGGTATTGTTTGTATGGATCAAAAAATAAAGATGAAGTCCTCAAGAGATAGAATTCAATGGTATGCTATAACTGAAATAGAGATGGCAACGTTGAAAGAAATTGTTATTAATATTATTCAGGTTATAACAAGAATTCTCAAGGTCATAGAAAGAAACAAAGTGGGTTTCAGAGGCCTAGAATGTATGATAATGTCCCTAAAAGGTCATAGGATCCTAAAGGAGACCTTGGTGTCTCATCAAGAGTAGAAATGTATGGAAGAAGAAATGATTCTCAGTGATCAGATCTAAAAGGAGAAGAAAGTGGAATTGGTAAAGTACCAAATGGGGCTTGGGACCTCTTCAAGTCCTTATTTTAGGTCTTCATGGAGTATATATTACTTCACTATGCTTCTTGAAGGTATATCATTGCATGTGAAGAATATAGGAGAGGGGGAGATTCCTAAGCTACTCTATGACTCATATAAAAGGTTAAGGTATGTGAGACCATGCTTTATTTATTCTTGTTGGTTCACTATTATGTGTCTTCTATTCATAACTATTTTGGATTTTTGTGATGAGTTTTGTACATCAGTTATCAAATTTGTCTTAGTCTCTAAATTGTAAGGTATTTTGGCATGTAATCTCATTGTATGTGCTAAGTGAATATGCTCTTGAGTCTTTATGTCATGTTATAATGATATTTGAGTCTATATAGACTGATTCACAAATGCTTGTGTCAAAATATAGCTTCATTAAAGGATACTATGATTTGTGACTTGTTGAGTTGGTGTTTTTGTTCCATGCATCGTTAAGAGTTGTCATAGAATGTGCTAAGTGTGTTTTATGTCCTTAAACAATATAAAGTTGTTGTCAAAGGGCATCAAAGTTGTTGTCAAGGATTATCATGTGTTTTGTCATCCATTTTGGTCTGTGAAGGGTGTTGTGTCCTCTCTTAACTCTTATGATGTTACAAAGAGTTATCATGAAATATATATGATCTAGACATATGTCCCATATAGTATTATGTATGTTTGATGCTATAAGAGTGAAAAAAGTATTGAAAAAGTCATCACGCATTCAAGTTCTTGTGTATAGGATCCTGTGTCTAATTTTTTTTACTTCTGAAGGTATTAATTGCATAAAATATGGGTTTTTAGTGTAGAATATTAAAGGAGCTATGAAAATTCTTATTTTTTGATCTAGTGAAGATGGTGCTTCTTGTAAATATAGTTTTGGGTATTGTGATTATTGAAGGAGATGTCACATATGGTCCAAAATAGAGGATTGTCTTTATAATCATGAATACATGTTTGAGAAGGATTGCCATAGGAAAATTCTTTCTATTAGCTTTCAAGGTAATAATATGACAAGTGCAGATGGTGTGTATAAGAGGAGATCACTGAAAGTATTGATTAGGGCTTGAATATGGCATATTCTAAGACCACTGTCTCTGGAAACTAGAATGGTAAGAAATCAACTCATTTTAGTGATTCAAAGGATTATCTTGAACTATTGATTGCTCAGAATTGAAGGATGACACAATGTAGATATTCAAACCAAATATCTTGCTTTGAAATAATACATATTGCAAGTTATAGAGTGTTTTCTTTGATCAGGATTCTTTGAAACCCTTACTAGGGTTTAGGTAAAAAAATATTGTTGTTAAGCAAATACTAATGGTGTTACGGCTTGAATTGATGATGTGGATCCATGTGGGATGCCACATCATTATTCCTCAACCCCAAGATCAAAGTCAACATCATTCACCTAAACATAATAAATAAAATGACAAATTAACTTACACACTCCAAAATAACCCATACCCCAAAAGAACTGAATTTAAAACATGTAAGATAAGTGCAATTAAAACTTACAATTAGTCATTTCAAAATGCATTAAAAAGGTCTAAATTTAACCTCCAAACCATAGGTATGGTTGGTGAATAATTTTAAGAGGTGTGAAACAAGTTTAACTTGTCCTATAAGCCTCCAAGGATAATTTCGAATTCCCAAGAGAATGAATGGTTTCACACTCCAAAATCTATCTTACATTCTATTACATATCCCTTAAACATTATTACACATTTCTTACAACATTACATTTAAGAGAAACAACTTCATTGATTACATTCTTATGACATATTGATTTATTTATTTTAACACATGATTATCCACAACATTAACACAACATATAATAACTAATGAAAAGGGTAGCACATCACAGAATAAACACATGCAAACATTAATAAAAAAGCCACATTTATAAATTACAAAAACCCATGGTCACATATAATGGAAATTCCCCCCATGGGAATCCCTAAAAAAACACAACACAACACACACACACACACACAAAATAGTTGCCATGGTGACCTTGTTGAATTCACCTAGAATTCCAATATGGTTGGTCTTCAATCCCCTGAAATTGTTGTGATAATTTTAACCTGCAAAACAAAAATACCTCCTTTGGCCTCATGGCCATATCAGAACATCCAAAATGATATAAACAACATCTCAAGATCATCTAAACATGTGTATCACAAAAACATCAAGAAATCAACATTTTCATTAAAAAAGAAAAGAAAAGAAAAGTCAGTTAATTAATCAACTATACCATCATCAATAATCTTCCATACTAGGTCTACTCACAATATCCAATGTCACATGTCCAAATCAAGATCTATAATATGTCCATGTCAAACAGTATATCATCATCCACATAAAATAAATGTCTCTAGTAATCATCATGCATAATAACTGAATCCAGATCAATAATAATCCCTGATCTAACATCTAACCATCATACTACAACAAAACATAATAGCGTCCATAATAAGATCAACAGTATTAAGATCAATATCTAAAAGTGTCAAAGGGAAGTGGGCACTACAGGAATGATCTTGTAAACACTTAGGGAGGCATCATTTTGGTTCTCTAAGATCTAGGTGATTCTGGGCAACCTCCTTCAGAGATAAGAACCCTCTCCAGAGGTACATAAATCATTGTTAATTTCTTTTATTTTCTTGTAAAACAATAAAAACTTCTCTTAGCTTTGAGAATTTTCAATTATCTACTAACAGTGCCAACCACGTGAAGGTGGAAGCTTTTCTGACACCACTAACCTGCACATAAAAGTGTTAGTTAAAGAAATTTAAGTTTCAAATCAAAACCATACTAGATCTATACAAAATACACAAATTTAATAAAATATATCAACTTAAATATATCTAAATAACAAATTTATATATACCAAATAAATTATATCAAAGAAATTATATATACCAGACATAAACATTGTAAATTCATTCCACTGAACCATCAGGATCGGATCTACTCTGAATAGTGGACATGATTGCTTCATGATCTGACTCTCAAACCTTCTAAAGAATCTTGTTATTAGGCCTTCCTTAATATCTATATAGCTGAATATTTGTCACTAGAACTAGATGCGAATATAAGAGTATTTTCCTGTGTGTATGAAAGTCTTCAAACACCCAAACAGAGGAGTTTTTTAATGGATACCATCAAATCCAAGTTCCAGTAACTACCACTAACCCTCTAGGGTACTCAATATCTCCACCATTTCTATAACAGGAGAATTCAACTTATTTCTTTCCTCGATGCAAATACATAAGAAATAGCCTGTTCCTTCTTCATTGTCTTCTGTTGCAATAACTGCAAACACATGTCATATAGAAAAATAAAGGTTTTAACTCAAATTTAAATTACATATTAAAATTTTAATGGACATAAATCAATGCAAAAATTGTAAATAAACATAAATAGATTGTCGCACCAAAATTGAAATTTCATCAAAGTCCTTGGATGTTGTAACTTCATCTATAGAAACAAGTCGTAATTCTTTTGGAGGTTAATAACTAGGAAGCGGAGTTAGAGGCCTATAAATCCATCCATCCACCCATTCTTGTGAATCACACTCAACAGTGACAAAATCGATACAAGATGCATAAAAACATGTCAAATTTCTTTTCCATGTGGCCCATGAAGTAGCGTCTGAGCTATAAAATGAGTGCATATCACTAGACCCAGTGAGTGTCATATAATCCTCGTAGTTAGAAATTTTTTGTTTCTCTATCAACCAAAAATATCTGCAAACTATGGAATTTTCTTGAGAACCTCGGGCCATGTTGTCAATACACCATTCCACTATGCTCTTTGCATCTTTCAATTTAGTACCATCTTTTTACTTTAACTCTTCTCTTGCAAGATATTTTTTCACACATGCCCCTACACCTCCATCCTCTCCTTTTCCATGTCCAGCCTCAGTGAAACTCCAAATATGTTACACACCCATCTTGATGTGCATCCTTCTCATCCAATAAAAAATTCATGCATTCTTAAACTGAGACGTGTAATTATCTGACCATATACAATGTTTTTGAAGTGGATGTCTCTATCAGAAAAGTTTCCATAAAATAACTGGAAACACCCTTGCACAAATTCAATAGAAGGAGTACAATCATCATTGATA
This sequence comes from Taxus chinensis, assembly GCA_019776745.2. Classification (NCBI taxonomy): domain Eukaryota; kingdom Viridiplantae; phylum Streptophyta; class Pinopsida; order Cupressales; family Taxaceae; genus Taxus; species Taxus chinensis. The sequence goes on from JAHRHJ020003158.1 coordinate 187,016, forward strand.
TAAAAGTGGTACTCTCTTAAAAAAAATTGATCATTTTTTGTACTGTCAGGAGAATGTATAAATGTTATATGCAAAAAAATGGCAACTTGTACTGAGTTGTAATATTGCAATTGAACCTCCATTTGTGGTTACAATGTGTAATTCTCTAAAAAATTGACCACTAAAATAATAGTACCAATAGGAAATATGTCCTTGCATATCTTGAACTGTTCATCCAACCATCAAGCTCTGTGTGTATGCCTAGCATACTCATAAACAATTTCATCCTTAAAATTTTCTCATAAACTGAAAAATAGGGATATGTTCTGTAACTGGCTCACACCATTTAGACTCTTTTCCATCTTTCAACTTGTATGCAACTAATTTATATTTATCAAACTCAACTAAATTATGTCCTATTGCACCTTCAATTTGCTCATGGATATAACTTTCCAATTTAGGTAATCCGCCGCATGTACCACAACTTCCATCTAAACAATCCTGACTATAAATTTTTTTTCCAACTTCTTTTTCATAGAATATCATAGGAATTAAATCCTTGGAAGATATTGGTGGAACTTGAAGACCACATTCCGATAACATAGTTTCAGAATGAAAATTAGAATGAATATGTAAAAATTTAGCATAATGCATCACAAAATCAACATGTTTCCTACAACAACAAGTGGTGTGAGCGTGGTTGATTTTCACATAGAATGGTTTCAACATTTGAAAAAAATGTTCAATAATTTTAATTTCTAGATGCTCTTGTTCAAACTTATGAAAAAATTGAGTTTGAGTCATATCTAAGAAATTCTTAGGATGTGGTTCGCAATTAGTTGAACTAACTCTCAGTTTTATAACATCTCTTGTATTAGGTGAAACTCTAGTGTTATCATGCCAAAATTGAATAACAAATTCTCTTATAGCATCAAAATTATCTTTGTCCTTACGTGATGATCTAGTAGAAAGTGCCCAAAAATTGGTGTTATTGAGTGATTGAAGGATATTACGTATTTCAATTGCTTTCATTAGAGTTTTTTGATTAACTTGGAACATTCGACTTGTTTGCATAATCAAACGTTAATTTTTATTGATTCACTTACAACACTAGTAGTAAGTAAACGACGCACAAAATTACTATCCCTAGTGTGTCTCTTGACACCAACAGTGTGATATGAATCATGAAGGTTTTCAACAATTTTAGAGGTTTGAACACGTAAATTAGATGTTGTCAATTCTAAGGTGTTTAATATAGGTCTCATTTTAATCAATTTCATCAAACTAACCAACAATTGGCATCTTTGGGAATCATTTAAAATTTTAGTGGCTTTTCTTCTGATTTGTCATTCAAAAAGTTTGTCAGACATTGGTTTCAAAATGTTTTCATCAATTTCAATAAAATAATTAGGTTTCTTATGAAAAATCCTAGGAGGTGTTTTTGTCAATTTTTTCTTGTCTACATTTTCAACCTGAATTTCCTTATTCACATTTTCATTGTCTCCTTAAATTTGAACATTTGCTACATCATGAGTATTTAATTCAACTTCAACATTGACAGTAAAAACATCTTCATCACGAGTATTTAATTCAACTTCAACATTGATAGTAGAAACATTACTCAGTTCCTCATTTTTTACAATAGTAGGGGTTGAAGATGAACCTCTTCTTGATTCATGAAGATTCTGCATTCACTCAGCATTTTGAAATCTATTTTCCTCTAATTTGTTTGGTGTTTTTTTACTTAATGACTTCCTTTTTGAAAATTTTTCCTGTCTCCCATGATTTTTTACTTCTTGTGATAAGAAAAACATGTAGAAAAATGACATAATTTCATAGTAATTCATACAGTAAAAATGACATAGTAATTAGAACATTGGGATGTGTGTAAATATGATTTAAGAACCGTGATCGTGCTTTACAAACTGCACTCGTAGTTTATAAAGTGTAATCATGGTTCTTGTTATAAAACCCATGATCGTGGTTTATAAACCACAATTGTGCATCTATCTGTATCATCAAATCTGACCCTAAGGCTTGGGAAATATTTGTTTTTACCAACCAAAGCTATGGAAGGTCATTATGAAGTGTAAAAGGTCAAAAAAATTCAAATTTTCTTTTCCACAGACTTGAACCATGCTAAAAAATTGAAAACATTTCACAAAATGGTGCCATCACATAGGGGAGACTGTTAGCTTCGTACAAATATTGATCTTAAAGTGAATAGTATAAGATAAATATAATTTTATATTTTTTTTACTAATAATAGGTCTTTAAGACATTTTTTCCCGTAAATGTTCATGTCTACGTTTAAGACTGAAAATTTTGTTTCTCTTATCAAAATGTGATAAAAATTATACCATCCCAAGCATGGAGAAATTCTATACATGTTAAAAAAATTGATTTCGATATTTTTTGATATAGTCATGGCGGGAAAACAGAAAGCACTCCATTTTCTAAATCTTTTCAGACCACTTTCACGGAAAAAATCATTAAAAAAATATTGCTCAAAAAAATACAAAATAAAATCCATCCCAAGATAGACATCTACATCTAACTTTTCACCAAATGAAAAAAAAAACAAGATTTGGTCATCCAAATCGCGGGCAAACGGACTACAATCTTATAGGTTTTTAAAAAAAAAAACCCAAGTCATATAATTTTAAGTGTTTAAAATAGCTAAACTTGTCTGTTTTTTTTAAAAATTAGTAGTTTATAAACTAGATTTTGGATGCTACGATTCATACTTATATAAATTTTTCTAATTTTGAGTGTGCGTATTGCTAATAATCCCTACAAGTTGAGATTTCACTCTTTTTTGCAATATGACGTCCACTTATGACCCCTTTTTTTCCCACCAACTTGCTGCGCTTACCCTTAACTTCCTTGTTTTTAAAGGATTTACCATTATCTGTGATAAAGCTTATGCATAATGCCAAAATGACATATGATGTTTTGATATACGAATTTGATGATGGGTCCAGACTTTATTGAAGTCAGCGGTGGTCTATGAATTAATTTAACCCACTTAGTAAATTATTCAGTTACAGTGATGATTGAATGATTTTGTTGACTTGATTTTGGATAGATTTCACCAATGAGGTCTGACCCTCATTGAGAGAAAGGCCATAAGTCTTGAGCTAGTTGCAATGCTTGAATGGGATGTGGATGAGATCATAATGGAGTTGAAATTTAACGCATTTTTTCACATATGTGCCACAATATTGAAAGTAATAGTGGGCCAACAATAACCCAACCATATGATACAACTTAGTGATAGCGTTACCACTAAAATGATCTCCATAAATTCCTTCATGGAATTATTTGATTGTGTTAGTTGATGCACATGACTTGAGACAACGTATTAATACACCGTCAAAACTACATTTGTAAAGGATGCCCCCTATGACCATGAAGTGAGTGACACGTTGAATGAAGGATCGTTTAGTGCCTTGCGATAAGTCTGGTGGGATTTTAGATTAAGTAAGATAATCAAATATTTGGGAATACCTTAAATCCAATGGGTTTTCGTCAATAATATTTATGGAAGGTAGTTCATTTTTATGTGAAGGATGGTCTAATTGTTGAATGACTACGAACATTTTAGTTTAATCATTTGATTTCTCCGTTTCGAAAGGGACAAGAGATCCTAAAGAAGCCATAGTGTTTGCAAACCTATTAGAGGACCCTATAATGGCTTGGATGGTATAATGATCGAACATGCCAAGGAGAAAATCAACAATGGCTTTATATTTTTAAAGTATTTAATTTTTATATTGGTATCGTCCTTTAACTTGAATGATGACGAATTGTGAGTCTATGTATATTTCCAAGACATGGACACCTTAGAGAATTGTTGTTCAAAAAACCATGACTAACGCTTCATATTTTGTCATGTAATTAGTGCACTCAAAATTTATTTTGAATGAAAATGGGATGGGAATGTTCTAGGGTGATATGAAAACAATATTGGATCCTCCTCCTTCTTGACATTTAGCGTTGTCAAAGAAGAGGGTCATTTTGACTGGGATTGAAATCTGATTCATAATCATCAGATTCATTAATGTTATTGACTTAGATTCATATGGAAAGCATTCGTGAGGTGGTTTATTGTCTGAAAGAGGATTCTTCAATGAGTTGATCAGCTATGGTCTTAAAGTTAATATATTTTTTGTGGTATGATTTCTAATTCAAACTCAGTAATTAACATGAGCCATCAAGTTATGCATTCATTATGATAAGGTTTATCATGTATGGATTTAAGAGGATTAAAATTTGTGACGACTTATGTTTTTTGATTAAGAAGATATTGTCATATTTTGGAGGTGGAAAAATACAATGCACAACAAAGCATTTTAGATTTAGATTAGCGTGTTTCATATTCGTGGAGCATGTGGCTAATGTAGTATATGGCATTGATTATCACAGTGAGAAATCATGGCTCGTAGGGCATGCTCTGAAGTGGATAAATATAGGTAAAATAGTTCCCCATCATGAGGTGGATTGAGGATAGGTTGTTATAATAGATAATATTTAATTTTGTCAAAGGATTTCTGATAATCAGAATCCCATTAAAATACTATATCTTTATGGAGTAAATGGTGGAATGGTAGACAACGGTCAGAGAGCTGTGATATGAAATTTTGTATGGATTGTAACTATCCTTGTAGGATGTGTAGTTGTTTGAGATTAGTAGGTGGAGGCATATCGATGATTACTCTGACCTTTACGGGATAAACTTAATTTACATGAATAAATCATGATGAATCCTAAAAAGTATTCCAATGAGGACACCGAAGACACACTTTTCCATATTCAATGCAGAGACAAAATTGAATGAGGTAGGTGTAAGATTGATTCAAGAACATAGATGATTTTTGTGAAATTTATATTCTCTGAGGAGGTCATCGACGTAATCCTCAACAATTTTTTGAATGAGGTAATGGAAGACATATGCCATATCAAATTTATATGTTTCCCCTACATTTTTAATCCCAAAAGGACATGACATGATAACAAAAGGTTCCCCACGGGTGAAAAAGGATGTTTTATCGTTTATCGGTTAAGTGCAATAATGATTTGGTTATAACCTGAAAAACTATCCATAATGGAAAGCATTTCATGGCCGACTTTCGGGAGATCTACAATTTGGTCTATATTTGGAAGAGGAAAGTCATATTTGAGACAAGCCAAGATTGAGATCCCTAAAATTGGTGCAAATGTGAATTTTTCCTGAAGCTTTAGTTACTGAGAAAATGTTAGAGACCCATTGTGGATAGTCAATGGGTATGATGAAATTGGCAGATAAGAAATGTTGTAACTCTTCTTTAACAAGGAGAGCTATACGGGGGTGCATTTTGTACATTTTATGTTTGAAGGCTTTAGCATTAGGATATGTGATGATGTTATGTATGACCATGTTGGGATCAATTCCAGGCATATCACCATATGACCAAGTGAAGGCTTGACGATATGTTTTTAAAAATGAGTTGAAATCATGTAATTCTTGTGGATTGAGACTTTTACTGACTTTGACTATCCGTGGGTCCTACAAGGTTCCCAAGTTAATGTCAATATTGGATTCATTTAGAAGATTTGATGTATCATATGGTAAATATTTGTGAAGAAAGCGTTCTTCAACTCTAATGTGAGAGAGAATTTCTTGGTCATCCTAAAACTAAATGATATCTATTGTAGGTAAATCTTCTTTAACCATGTCTAGTGAAACAAGTGGTAATGATTTGACAGATTTTCCTAATTGATATGTGAGTGGTCCTAAGGATATAGTGTTGACTAAAAAAAAGTTGGGTGGGATAGATACATTGTCATCTATATCTGTGGAATCCTTAAATTTGGTGGATGATGATGATTCTGATATGAAAATGGATACAAGGGTTTCTTTCTCAAATGAAATAGCTTCTGTAATGTTAGGGATGGATTTTCTATCACCTAGGCCATATTTTCTTGTATGGTTTGAGGGTTTGTAAGATGGGTTGATCATGTATTCCTTGCTTGTAATGCCCGAGGCCAAATCCTTTCTATGTGCGACGATGGAGGTACATACTATAAAATTTTGGATTATCAATGGATTTGAGATTTGACTTGAATGATGTTACATGGTGTAATTTGGTTGATTGGGATGGTGGTTTATCAAACCCGCCATAATTTTTTTTTTAAGGTATGCTGGCCTGTAAGAGATAACATCTCCCACATAATGATTGTACATGGGTTGTTTGTCAAGGAGACTGTATGTTTTTGGTGATGGGATAGAGTTAAATATAAGAAGGAAATATTCCTCAAGAGTGATACATTTCATGGCTTTAGTAACAAAGGAATCATCTAGTAGTTTGGAAGAAGGAACTAATGTGTTAGTGGATGATTGATCAAAAAACTTAGATATGGATTTAGGTACTAATACATCGTTTGGACAATACATCATATAACAATCAGTAAATGGATTCGAGTTAGCATGGATTGTGTAAGTCTTCCCTTTTTGTTCGTACATAAGGCAAAAATGGAGAGTTGAAGGAACACAATACATGGTGTATATCCAATGGCTTCCTAATAACATATTATATTTGAAATCTCCTTCTATGATGTATAAGAGTTATGGTAGGGTTTTGACCCAACGAAATTTAAGTGGTAAGATGAAAGTTCCTAGTGTGGGTGAGATTGTGTCGTTAAATGAGTGCAATAGGAATGGGGTTTGAGAAAAAACCATGTTGGGTAGTCTAAGTTGATCAAAATATAGAGAGGATATTGTAGTCATTTTTCATGTACCCTTAGTAAAACTTTCTAATCCCATGCGTGTCAGCCTATCACCCAACAGGTGTTGGGCACTCACCCGAGGCACGATTGGGTGTCGAGACCCCTCCTTTATGTGATAATTGTGAGAATATCTTGCCATTGTTATAGGATGATTCGTAGAATGGAAATGCATTCACTTAGATAAACATGAAGAAGAAACATCTAACAGTTCCATGTCTTAGTGTATTACAGAAACAATGTAATAAGCATGCTGAAAAATATCTAAACTATGATAGCCATTTTAACAAGAGGGTTTAATCCTTTAAACTTGATGTACATAATATATCCTTATATATATTCATTCAAATAGTTTGGTAGCCAAATTACAATCTAAAGAGGTCATTACAGACCATGCATAAAAAAATACACAGACTCATCTCTTACATATCCTCCTCTAGAGTGTTATTACAGCTATGCCCTCCCATTACAACCCTCATTACTAGTTCTCATGCCATACAGAGGCCTATTACATCCCTTAGATCCCATAACACTACTTTATCTAAACCCTAGCACTACTAAAACCTTATGTTCTTGACACACTCCCTCAAGGTGCATATAACTATTTTTTAGGCCCCCCTTCTTTATTTCTGAGCATATTTGTTTATAACTCCAATGCCCACCACCATGCCTTCCTTCATGATCAGATCGGGTGACAAGTGTCAATGTGGTCCTATAATGGTGCATGTTTATTCTGTTATAAGCTCTCCACTTTCTATAATGATGTCTTCCTAGGAATATTCCATGAGTGGAATATTCATTCCTTGACCACCAAGTCTCCAGGCTGGAACCTTATCCACTCGGCATGCCTAGTCGGGTCACATTTTTACTCAAGTGCCTCCAGGAAATTGAATATGGCTAAGTCCTTAGACCCTATGTATTTCCCTATGCATGTGTGATGGTTTCTCCTAAACCCTCCTTACACTTATCTTGAGCACTTCTCCCAGCATGCCCTTATTTTTATTGGTCCCGCACACTCATGCGCATTTTAGTACTTAGCCAATAAGTTGGGGCCCAACATCACCCCGCACTAAGATTGTTCTATTTCCTCATAAACATACTACTCCCTTAAGAATAACGAATGGTGGAACCTTGAAAAATTAAATGAAGAAGTAAAGAATGGAAGAATGAAAAATAGAAGAAATGAAAGAAACAAAGATCTTGCTACTGCTACAATAGGAGTGGGAACTCCGTCCTTATTTTCACCTTGATATTTTCCTAGGAATCCACTTCACCATGTGCCTACTGAAGTAGGTCACCTACTAGAGCATTCACCTTCTCAAAAATTAGTTCATAGCCCTTAGCATTTAACGTATCTACAATCCCTTCTAGCTACTTGCTAATGTTGTCTAACGCATCCACTCCACGGGTGATATGGGGATATAGCTCCTTAATCTGGTTCTTGATCTAACCTTGCAAGGTTTTAATCGCCTCAATCATATTTTCAACATCAGCTAGGATCTTATCCCACTCTTCCCTATTGCCTTTTTTCTTCTCTTAGTATTCCTTTAGACCCACCTCATGTGTAACAAATACTATGCTTACTACCCTATCTTTGTTAGCTCAGTTATCATACACGGCCTTGGTGATTCGTGTGGCAGTCTTCATAGTAGCAAGGAGCTCGTAATATCTAGTGACTATTTCCCTGGTCTTATTCTTTTCTTCCTCCTTCTGGTGCGCCAATGCCTCTTCTGCTAACTCTAGAGTGAGTGGTCACCTCTCCATGGTAAGGATGTGGGTTAAGTCTTCCAAGCATTGCAAGGTTGACTCATATTTCTATTTAGGTGGTGTTAGGTTAGGGTGTTTCAAAGTGATGATGTCCATGATCAGTTAAATCTTATTGTACACCTCACACACCTTCAAATTTTCCTCCCCTAGTTCACACCTTAATTATGCATTGATCAACTCTTCCTGCTTCCTATCCTTACTCTTCTTAATGAGTTCCTCCTTCTTATCTAGTTCTACCTCTAGAAACATGACCGTGTCATTCCTTTCGAAGAGTCTCACCTAAACCTAAACTAATACCTTGTTGAGGGTGTTGCAGAATTTCTCATCGGATAACTGTTAAGTATTTATCAGGGGGTTCACTCCCTTGGTATCTAGTATTTTCATCAGTGGTCCTTAGTTTACCTCAAACTTAGGCTCATTGACATGGGACTCAAAATCCCAAGATAACATCTTCGTTGTTCATGGGTATGGGCCTTCTTCATCAAATGAATACCATATAAGGAGTTGGTCCAAAGGCATATTACCTTGGAAGTGCACTCCAAGTACCTTATTTGAATCATGGATATAAATCATTCCCTATTCTTGTGTTGCTACCACACATTTTCCTCCTATGCACGCTAACTTTAGAAATATTACCACTAAGCTAGGATCTCTGCTCATGCTCCCATATTATTTTCCTATGCTTTCCTCCTCTATCTCCTTGATCAATTAATTAACGTTGTGCTCTACATTTTGATCCACCAAATCTTTTATTATTCTTGCTACTTCTCTTTCCACCGCATCCTCTATTTTCTCCTTGGTGAGGCTTGGGGTCCTCTGATATTTTGTATTCACTTCTTCACTATCCCCTTTACCTTGATCACCTTCCTCTTCCCCATCCTTTTCTTCATTTCCCTCATCCTTAGAGTCATGCACATTGTAAATAGGATGGTTATGAGCCTCTTCATGCTCTTCATCATCTTTCTTTCCTATGTATGCCTCCAGGCTCTCTGTTCCTTCCGAGTCCACCTTCTCCACTACCTTTTTCTTCTTCTTAATTGTTGATTTTAGTATAGGAGACTCTTCCTTATCTTCTTCTTCAGTAGGTGAATCCTTCCTTGGAGATTCTTGTTATGGAGGAGGCTCTTCTTTCTTTGGCACCTCTTCCTCAGGTGATTTTAGCTTTTCCTTAATGGGGGAATTATTCCTTCTTACATATGTGCTCAGATTTGTGCCTGATTCCTGCGTGCCCATAGATTGTGTTGTCTACACCCTTAGTGCCTTCTTCTCTGGCACTTCATCTCTTTCCATCTTCCTTGGCATGACCTTATTATTCCTAGTGGGGTCTTCTAGGATGGATACATCATCATCTAAATAGGTTCCCTTCTCATACTTGGGCTTGATACATAGTTATACCCTTGTTGCAGTCCTTCCAGCAATTGCCAGTGTCACAGGTTTTGTTATGCACACCTCATGGGAGCTATACTTCTCCACATAAGCCCACTTCTTGGGGAATAATAACTTCCTCTGTAGGTCATGGTGGTCCTGTTCTACCTCGTTGAGGTCAAACCTTAGTCTTTTGGCCTCCTTGAAGTGATTGACACCTTCTTGGAAATATTGTATGGTGAAAGAGGAAGGTAGTTTACACTATAGACTCATGGTCCCATTTGTCAATAATGCAAAAGTTCTAGTAAATAGAAAACTCAGCATCTCCTTGTACTAGCACTAGAAATTGTTCAGATATCCTCCATTCAGCCTCAAATGCGTCATGTATCCTCTTGTACCATTTCTCCAGGAGAGCCTTGTGGGCGGCTGTCATGGTATCACAAATGTATTTTTTGAATCTCTTTGTGAGGGAAGGGTCTTCATGTGGATACTCCCGTAAAAACTTCACTGGCCCATCAAGCACTCCAATTTATGAGAAAATGATTGCAAGGAGGACATTGCCAAATGTGATCTTTTCTCCTTTGTGCGCAACAATGATGATTTATTATGCAATGAAGGTGGACAGGTTATAGATGGTTCGTTTCGAAATATTTTGGCACACATTCAACCAAGCCTTGTTTATTTGTGTTCACCTATCTTTCCCATTTATCTTTGATAACAATTACATGACCATCCTCATCACTAGGTCGGAGATATCTGAGATATCGAAATAGTATGAGTCCTTTTTATAATCATAAGCTTGAATTGTCTCCTTAATGGCTTCCTTGTCCTCCAAGTCATCATCTAGTGGATCTCCTTTACAGATAAGGACGATAAACTTAAAAATTAGTTGAGGGGTTATGCACATTATTCATCCTGTGAAGTATAAGTGGTCCTCATGCACATGTGACATCAACCATTGGTACATTCGCTCGAGTTTTCCAAAGTATGGAAACTCATAAAGTTGCAGCAACCTAGCCTGTTCCAATTTTACACCTGCACTTTCTCATTGTAGATTGGCATCCCTTGTGGTGTCCTTTTGTTTGTTAGACAAACTTGTTATAATGCCATCTCCTTCTCGACGCTGCTTGTGTGATGGTTGTATTCACTCACTGTCATATTCCTTACATGGGATACCCATTCCTTTCTGAGCAACATGCCATCTGGGTATTGCATCTCTACATATCATTCCTCTTTGAAGTTAGTGGAAACTACATGTTTCCCCTTGCCCTTTCCCTTATTTAGTGAGATAGTTTCCTTCTTTGGTTCCATCTTCTTGTCGACTTACTAAAAAAACCTCTTCCTTGTTCCTCTTCCTTACTCTGCTCAAATTTGTGGCTTACCTCCACAAAAAATACTTTTACTCTTGTGCCCTAGCTGTAAAACCCTAACCCTAGAGAAATTATTCCACAAGACGGCATACCCTTCAGAATCCTACTTCCCTACACCGGTGTACTTATTTCAATTTGGTTCACAAATCACACTAGTCGTGTACTCAGATTATCACACTTTTTCCTTCGCAAAAATATTTTTCTTGGGCTCCCTAGTTCACAAGAGCTCTTTTGATATTACAATCGCAAGGTAGACAATAATGTGTCTGACCTTCTACTTATATATTTTTTACTCATCTCCCACAATAAATGCTATGCCACATATAAACTTAATTTTTTAATAAATGTGTATTTTTCCACTAGAGCCAACATTAAGCACTCTAACACCCACGCGCTTGCAGCACCAAAGGCACTTCTTGTGTCGTTAACCTGATTTTTTCCCTTTCCTACCTTATGTTATTCCTACACTTTTCAACCTTTGTTCGTGTTCTTTATAAAGTTATCCTAACACCAAGCTATTTATGTCCACCTTTTCTACATGCATTCTTCCATGCTTATGAGCTTTTGATCCTTCAATCTAAGCCACCGAAACACAACTTCTACCAGCTTCCATTTTACTTAACATTACTTCATCCCACACAAAAATAGATGTTTGGTCCTCTGTGCATACACAACCTTTTAAAAATAATAAGTGGCTACCAATGCACAAGGTGTGTAAGACAACAACAAAAATAAAGGAACAAACAACGAGAAAGGGGAAAAAAAGGAAAATAAAAATGTATTAAAATAAACCCTAGGTTAACTGGCAATACTGCCTTATTTTTTATTACACAGAAGCCTTATTTATCGTAGGGTTTTAGCCTACTCCCATTAAAATGGCCTAGTAATCTCATCCCATCCAGTGCTTGTAACTGGCATATGCCTAAATCAAGGATGTATGAGATGATATATGGACCTAACCAATGAACTTTCAGTTTCCCATGATGGCGCAAAAATTTGGAGTCATATAGCAAGACCATCTGCCTAACCTTGAATTGTTTATTTTTAATATGACGATTGTGATATGATTTTTTTCATGCCTTTTTAGTTTTCTGAATCCATCTAGCAAGTGATCACCTTTCATCTAACTGCATTAACTTTTCCATGTACTTTTGAATTACTTGTTCATCGAATAACCCTTTTGTGCATGTAATACACAACGATGGAAGCTTAAATTCTATTGGCAAAACAACCTCCACACCAAACACCAATTGAAATGGTGTGGCCTTGTTCAATCTCTTGTAGGTTATCATGTATGCCCATAGAACAACTGATACCTTGTCATCCCACATCACAAATTTTTGTCAATGTGTGGCTTAATATCTTGTTAAATGCCTCGGTAGTTCCATTAGCTTGTGGGTGATATGGGGTAGTATTATGATGGGCCACTGTACGATAGAAAAGTGACAGGCAAGCATGAGAATCTACAAGTAGCTCTTCTTCATACCTGACCTCCTGAGGTCATGCCGAGATAGCCGGTGAGAATGGAATATATGTGGATATAGAAAAACTAGTTGGGAAATATTATATCCTCAAGATTCAATAATGGAATATGTGAATCTAAGGAAAAGAAAGCTCTCCTAACCTGAATTGGTGTAATGGACTGTTCAGATAGAATAGCTACTCAAAGGTTCCAATCAATGTCGAGCTCTACCGAGATCCTATCTATTTGTTGTTGGATACATGGACAATGGCCTGTAGGTGCTTCATGAATATTTCCAGAAAAGGTCATGGAAAATTGTAATGGGAGGTGTAGTGGATTTGTAGAAACTATGGATGGTTTTTTGGTCTAGCGCAGAAAATGTTGGATTGATTGGCTTCTATATTTAATATGGAAAATTGTGTTATGATATCCGGCGGGAGTGGTGAGGATCTAAATACCAGCATTCATAAATAGGTGTCAATACTTAATTGACTTACAGACCCTTTGGGTTGTGGGACCTGAGGATCATAACCATGAGTTTGTGGTTGTTGTGGACCTGTTATGGTCATGTGAAAAATCAATCTCTTCTTTCGACTATCCAATGGTCATAAGCCTTTTCAGCTTCTATGTTTAACACTAGGAGTTTTGTGATCTTCTCACAATACCTTACGGGGGTTGTGGAAACTTATATACGTAATATTTTGTCTATGTTGATAAGAAGGTCTCATGCATCTGGCTGCGGAACTAATGGATTGTAACCAAATATTTGTTCTCTTTCAAGTTCCTGTATGGTCATGCAGATATCCCTATCAAGGCAATCTATAGTTGGTTTGACTCAACCAAAATGTGTATGCTTTGTCGTCTTCAATATTCAATTTCCTCAGTTGTTCACTAATTGTCTATTGGTTTCTTTTCATTTGAAAGACCTGAATCCTAAGCCCTTGATCTATATCTATTAACGTTGTGAAGATATTTGGATGAGATATTATTGGTTCAAACATGTATTACCTAGGCTCTCTGGGTCCCGTAATTGTCATACAAAAGATGATTCACTTTTAACAGAAATGAAACAAACTAAATATGAAAGATATATCTACACTATGCTTATATTCCTTTAATTTTTGTATTTTCAATGATGTGTTTTGAATGAAATTAAAAGAGCAGTTATTCTAATATATTCAGAAAATGGACAATTAATCTAATAACAGAATTAAAACAAGCAAGATAGCCTTGTATAGCTATTCACCTGTGAAATTGTGAATTTATCGTAAAAATTTAAATAACTAACTAGTTTAATCGAAAGACTTCCAATCCTACCTCAGAAGTGAAGAATGAATCATAGTTTCTCAGAAAATATCATTCCCCATAGCTTTCCCTAACAATATCGAAAGTGAGCTTTAACTGAAATGAAATAATTTTCTACTCTATTTGATATGTTGTAACCATAACTTTGATAGCTCAAACCTAGAGTTTACAAAATAGTGGTAAATCCAGTTGTGTCGTGACTTTTCCCCTCAGTGTGATTTCCTCATTCCTTCATGTTATCATGAATTCATAAAAGTGTGAGTGTGATAGCGTCAACAGAAGAAGATACCCAAACAATGGTAGGTTTGGATATAAACCGAATATAATGCAAGTAAGAGAGGGATAGTGCAAGTGAACAAAGCTTGAATATGTAATTCCTAGCAGGATTTATTGTGGGGATACAACGTAAATATGCCAAGAATTATGGGATCTATCTCTTTTGAAAAAAAAAACCTACAACTCTAAGATGGATTATGATCTAAAAATGAAACTACCTTATGCTAAACTGATTGTATGAGACAACAATGAAGGCAAGATGAAAGTAAGAAGATAAAGTGACCTCTAAAGTAGAAAGTAGAGACTGATAATTCATGCAAAATATAAAAATATTAAAACTCATGTAATAACTTCAAACAAACTGAATAATCAAACACAGAAGGAGAGGGGGCATTTGTTTGAAATCAAGTTGGGTATTTATAGCATTTGCATTTACCAGAGGGTAAATCCAAATTGAACTCTTATAATATTAAAAAAAGGGAAAACTCTATTTACTGGGTGTCCAAAACATAAATGCAAGCTTTAGTAGTTGAATTTTTACGTTTGACGAAATCGTTAGAATGTTTTGGAAAATGCACACAGGACCGCCACCCTACGCAGGGAGGCAGTTACGAGACCATTGTTTCGTCCTAGGTGGAATTCACAAGACCGCCACCCAGGAAGGGCAGTGTTTCTATAACTTAAAGACAAAATGTAGGGAAAAGGGGGGAAAAGACTAGAACAAAACATGCAAGAGCTAGACAAGGATTTCAAGGGTGAAAATGTATACTTGGCGAGCTTTTCTAGATTCTGAACACCTTGTGAAGAGATCTGAATCATCATTGGGGTTTTTGTAACCTCTTTCTGGTAGTACAGTACCTACATTTTTGGGTATGTACATATTGCCCCCCCGGAGAAGCATTTTAGCCATAAAGAGGCATAAAATGGTGGGTCCAAGTATGACAGTACCAAAATGGGGAGTTAGAAGCTATACCTAATATGCCAGTGTGTCAAAATGTCGCCATCCAAATTACCGCTATCTGCAAGATAAAAAGAGGACTCAAGTGCAGATAGATAAAATAGATCGAAAAATAAATACTAAATTAACATGAAATGAAGACTTATCATTTGCGCGGGGATAAGAACTTACCTCTGTCGGTGCTCTGACTCTACGTAAGAACACTCAAAACAAAATTAGAATACTATATATATATATATATATAATGAACTCATTTTAATATTCATTTGTGCGTGTCGATTTGGTGGTTTTTGAGCTCTGGGACCCATGGTGGCCATTTTTGATGAGAGTGTAGTCAAAACATCCATTGCGAGATCATGATCATTCCTCCTAGGGTAGGATATCAACCTGTGAAGTCTCAGGTTAGTTCTCCTCAATTTATCGTTTTTAAACCTAAAATATAGGAATGTTAAAATCTTGGTCTTGGGGGGATTATTTTTGAAAATGTTAGTTTTAAATGAGTCTCTAGGGGGGCGCCTATAGGGCAGGTCTTTATTTTAGTAAAATGGTGCTTTTTTGTTCTTTTAAAGTGTTTTTAGGGCTTACGAGCCGTTTGGCGATTCAAGACAGGACTACCACCTTGCATAGGGTGGTAATCATGAGACCACCACCCTATGTTGGTGGTGGTTATAGGACCTTGCTTCATAAGGTGGTGGTTACGTGACTACCACCTCAGAAGGCGATGGTTAGGAAACTGCCACTCTGCACAGGGCGGCAGTTTTAAATAGAATGCAAAAAGAGATGTTATTTTCAATCATCTTTGCATTTTTGACATTTTTACATGTTATTGATAATTTTTCTAGTTGGATTACGTTACTAACTTACTATTTTTCTCTATTTTGGGTGGATGTAGAAGAAGGAGGAGTACATCAGATGGAGTAGAGAGAGGGAGTTTGATTGGCTCCCAGTAGTGCTATAGGCACTTACTCAGGCAGAACAAGATACTCGACATAGGGCTCGCATTTGGAGGATTTCACAGGTCCCTCATGTTGCAACTGCTAGTCACATATTGTGTGACTTATTTTCATACAAGGTTATAGATTGGAACACTTTCTGATTTCTAGGAGTTAGGGGTGAGTGGACTGTCACCCTAGAGGATGTTTATCGCATATTGGGGGTCCTGATTCTTGGGAGATGGCTGTCTCTGAAGACAACAATATCCAGATCTTAGATGGTTCAGTGGTCCACCTGCATGGGAGATGTATTTGTCTCCATGGGCTCGAAGAAGGGGGTAAAGGTTCATTCCATTGTTGATTCTCCTATCCCTACGCTCCACCAAGTTGTTATGGGTATTTTGGCTTCACGATTGATTGGGGACAAGGGAGGAGATACTCTCTTATATTGTTGGGCTCCCATTATCACATAGATTGAGGCACATGGCCATGTTTATGATTGGGGAGTAGATATTCTTGGGACCACCTATCATGATTTGTATAGGGTGGTCAGATTACAGGGGTAGTCATTGAGTCACCCTACTCTAGTCATGAGTTGGGTGTATGAGCGCATCATTCCCTATGGGAGAGGTGTACAGGTAAAGGATCCTAAGGATTTCAGGGCAGCGAGGTGGACAAGGATGACCGTACTTAAGATACCACACTAGCCAGTGGCTTCCCTGACTACTGCAGACATGGAGGCCACTCCTTATCAGGCCATGGCAGGGTTATGGGGAGAGTTGACAGCCACATTGATTGCTTTCTATACTACTAGTCAGTTGATAGACAGGATGAGGAAGTAGGAGATCCACCCCTTTGACAGAGTACCATAGAATTTTGGCCTCCCCTACATTGATATGTTCCTCCAGCGGGGCCAGTATACAGGGATTTTCTTGAGGTGAGGGGAGGTCCTAGAGGCTGAGGTTGGACTATGATCACTCCTGGAGTTCCCATTATAGCTAGGTGGGTGGTTCATGCCCAAGGGGTATCTGATACTCATCAAGCACCTTTAATTCAGATTAGAGCTTGTCCTACTCATAGTGGAGAGAGTGATGAGCCCATTGATGTGGACTCAAACTCTGAGGAGTTCACAAGAGAGGAGACATAGGAGGAGACAGAGGGAGGCGAGACAGGTGGGATAGCTGGGGATGATAGTGACTTTGAGTGGCATGACACTCAGAGTATCTTGAGGGCCAAGAGGGGGGAGGAGAGTGTAGAGAAGGTGACCTTGATCTCAAAGGATTTTCCTTTTTGGGACATTGGGGGAGATGATGAGTCCGTAACAGGATGTCATTTCTTTCCAGATTTGGGGGAGGTTCCATTGTCGGCAGTAGCGTTAGTGGCAGGCACAGATCCTAGAGATCCCACCTAGAGGCCTAGAGATCTGAGTGAGTTGCTAATCTTTTCTTGATTTTTTTTATTTAGAATTGTTTAGTTGATATTTCCCTTTTTTTGTTTCGTTTATTTTTGACTTTATCTTGACAAATTTTTAACTTGTTTATTTCTAATTTTTTATTTGTAGCGACTACTAAGGGATGACGAGACTTGATCTGATAGGTATGCACGGACACTCTATTGCTCCCTTCAGAGGGTACTTAGGCCAAGCTTACTGAGGAGGTTGGAGACCCTTCAACATCCGGATGACATACTGATGTCTTTACCCCTGTCTGGAAGGTGAAAAAGATCATGAACTCCCTTTGTATTGAGTTAGCTAGATATAGGACTATTGAGTGCTTGATGAGGAGGAGCCATTCTTACAGTGAGACCATAGCTATTGGCCGTGATCATGAGCCCTCAGCTCATTTAGAGTGTCATCGCAGTAGGAGTCCTAGACACGGTCGTGCACCATCTGAGGGATCCCACAGGGATTGAGAGATCATGGTGTATTTTTGTTGTAGTGATTTTTGGTCAGATGTTTATACAAGTGTTTTTGTATTTTTTTGGGCTCATTGAGCATTTTAACCATTCCTAGTGCATGATGGAATTGTATATAAAACATGATCTATATATATATATATATATATATATATATATATATATATATCTTTTTGGATCTAGATCTTCTTGTATCTAGAATTTTTGTGATTCATTTCCCATGTGTCTACTAGATGTTTTTAGATTCTTTGTTTTTATATGCTTTTTAGAATGTATGCAAAGGATGACAAGTGATAACATAATGTTTCTCTTTGATTTGATTTTATGTAATGCTGATATGTGATGACGTAAACATATTGTAGTACTAAACTTTTGGCTTCTTTGGGCAATGTTCGTTGCTTCTTCTTATTTTGATCAAATGTGATGAATATCTAGTAATAATAAGATGAACTTACCCCATTCCTAACTCCACGTAACTAGTAAGATGCGAGGGCTCAACACCAAGAGTTGGGAAGGGAAAAAATTGTATGAGTTTGACTGAATGGAAATGATAAGAGAGAGACAAGGTTTTGATAGAAATCAAATTCAGACTTGCGTACTTACTCTTACTTGAAACTAATACATAGTTTGGAATGTATCTTATTTTCTAGTTTATCTAGACTTAGATCCATGGATGGCAACTTGGTCAGAAAAATATGGTTTTAAGGATTTGATCTCTTTGGAATTTGGATATTTAACTTCACTTAGTATACTTTTCTTTAAAATATTAATATTCACTAATTTGTGTGAATGGACCCCCTACACCCTGTCTCATGCTACTGATAGGAAGTATGGGCTCATCACCGAAGGCAAGACATAGGTGAGTAAGGTCACTTCTTTCCTTTCTCAACCTCGTATCACTAGTAATAGATGTGGGCTCATCACCAAAGGTTGGTCCATCTTGGTAGGTTGATTTTGGACTACCACATATAATCTCTCCCTTTTCCAATGGTTATCATAACGACTTCTTATCTCGTTGATTAATACTTTCACCCTTTACTCCCATTTTTCAAGATGATTGATATGAGGTATAATAAACTCTTTGAAATGAGATTAACAATCATAACCAATCAATTTATCTAAAGGAAATGATGGAAATTGTTCATTATCTATATCCAAAGAGGATAATGCTGATGGAGAGGTATGGAGGTTTTCAGGTCGAGCAACGTATGTTGCATATTTTTTCCTTTAGGTGCCCTGATCCTATTTGTGATAAAATAAATTAATATTAAATTTGAAATTGAAATGTATCAAATTAAATAAATTACATCGAAATGGAAATATTCTTGTTGGACTTGAATCATTTCACGTGTGTTGAAAAAATATGTTGGGTCATTTCTATCAATTCCCAAATAATCTTCATATAAATTTATATTATTTAAAACTGATAAGTTGGTTACACAGGGCAAGCCACCGAAAGAGAGGTTTGAAAATTGGAAATGAAGAGGCAATGTTCAGTGTCCTCACTAGGGGCCAGAAAGTGGCATCATGCATTTACCAATGTTCTTTTTACCTAAACCTCTTATGGTCATTTTGAATCGTAATGATGTTTTTGGTGGAAGGACGTGGAGGTGGCATTGTTTGAATAGATGGAAAATGGACTGCAATGCACTGTAAATTCCAAGAAAAATCAGCAAAATCATTAATAAACTTATATAAAAAATTGTTAAAAATTACACAGAAGCAAGCAACAAGTTATACCTTGTTAAAGGGAAACCTGTGGCATTATACTGGAGGTGGCCGTATCATATTTTGAATTGATTGTGTTAGAGGAAAAGTTTGTGGGTGATATGTATGGTGGAGCAGGGTGTTGCTAATTTCTCTGCAGTTAAGTATCGAACAAATGCACATGCAATTGGACTGAGTGAGTGGGTGATGTCTTTTTGAAAAGTACATGTGGATAGTCCAAAGTCTCTACAGCATCTGCATGTTAGAATAATAAATGGTAAATGGTAAATAATGCATACTAAATGGTAAGTGGTAAAAAACATGCTATATTGAATGTTAAGTGTATTACGATATCTTTCATTTAACTAATGCAAACGCTTGAGGGATTAGGTAACGAGTGAGCTTCCATTTCAATATTGGGAATCTCCTGATGCCTTGGCATGTTGTTGACCTTTTCCTCTTGATGCTATGAGTTTTTTTCATGGAAGGGCATCCAGAAAATATCTCTCAGCATATGGTAAAGATGCAAACAAAAGTACATAATGTTAGTAGCAGAGAAGAATATTTGTAACATAAGTGAAAAATCAAGACTAATAACCTTACTAACATCGAAATCTAAACTATTAACCTGTTGTTCTTCAATATGGAATTGACAAATTGCTTCATTGTGTCGCTCATGCAAGTAGGAGTTGGTTCATACCTTTTGAATTATAATATGCATCTCGTAATAAAGACCAAGGAGATAGTTAGTGGAATGAACAATTGGTTTTTCAGTAGACTCCATGCATTTGTAATCTCATACTTTTATCTTATTAGAAAAAAATTTGCACCAATCAAATCTTTGCTTTCGCGATTGATGCAAGAATGCATAAAATATCCCAATTTGGAATATCAATTTGTCTGACCCTGCAAAACAATTCTAGCTTGCAAAAAAAGAAATCATGGCAGCAAGAAACTAGTGTGTAATTCCTTGTGTATCTACTCCTCATCTTGACTTTGTTGACATTAGTTGTGAAAAATTAATTGGATGTTGAATATCAACCACAATTTATATCAAAATAAAAATATTACAAATCAAATCACACTTACACATACCATCAACATGGAAATTGAAACAAGATTCAAGGTAAATCTTATCATCTTCAGTCAAGGTTGGTTTGGTTGTTACAATGTGGGAATATTTAAAAGGAAGGCCTGTAAATAGATGGATATCAATTGGATCAACATTGAAAGTGAATGTATAACCATCAAGAAAAGTAACAGTGAATTTACCATCTTTTGTATTAGACGAGGAGAGAAGGTAGTTAAGAATGTCATGATCTATCTCAAACTACGGCATGTTAACTAGTCCTATGAATTCACATGCTTGAACCCAATCCTTTTAATTTTCATTCATTTACAAAACAACATTAGATGTGCGGGGCACATCAATCTCCTGTATTGAATCTTTCCCTTGGGTAGGACATTGGGAGGGTTGTCAATTCTTGTTTAGTTTGAGATTTTGTATTAGAACTTGAGCTTGAGCAATCCATGACAACATGAGGTAGAAATTTGAGACCTTGAGGTTATATTGTGTTTGACTATTTTGTGTTGATGCTAAAGGGAGTGGGAGTTACGAGACCTGTGGCAGTTAGCACTAGAAGAATGGACAAAACAATTGTGATCCGAGAAGTCTGAACGTGAAAATGAGGGCCAAAGGGATATTTATAGGGGAAATATTAGGGTTTTTTGAGTGTGCGGACGAATGCACGACAATAGGGCCTCGATCGTCACGCAATAGCAAGGATTTTTATTGACGCACGACAACAAGAAACTATTTTCGTGCAACAACAAGGCTTGTTGATTGCACATCAACGAGATCCTTTTTGTCACACGATGATACTTATTTTTTATTGACAAATGATCAACAAACATTGTTGTTGCACGACAACGAGGTAAAAAATTCTTCATGTGCATCTAACAACCATATTTTATTGACATGTGACATCAACAAGGATTGTTGACGCACATCTACTTGAATAAAATCTCATTTCCTGTACGATAACAAGGTCTCCCTTAAAATTATCATGCATCAACAATTTCATTCTGAAACCTGGGATAATTTGCCTTTCCGAGTGTTAAAGTGTTTCTATAGTATGTGTGACCACAGGATTTTCCACCTCTAATTTAATAGAGGCATGTGAAAATGAACCCTTGTTACCGCATGTCAACGTGGTGTAATATGATCATGCAGTGGGCAATATGTTATTTCTTGTCGTAGTGACAAACGAATACTTATTCATCTTGTGTCTAACCATGTGGATCAATGAAGAGATTCTGATCCTACTTCAATAAATAGAACTATGTCAAGAAAAATCTATGTCTCTCCCTAAAGAAACTGACTAGGTGTATATATAGTAGATTCATTTTGATTTCCTCAGGAAAATTCACCTTTCCAAAATGACTGTCATTCTAGGTATATTCGCTAGGGATCCTTTCCCTACCTCGAATTTACCAAAAGCTGTCTTATTTCTCATGGAACCCTATTTGCTTTGTTGCACAATGGGTTAGATAGGAGCATCTTGACTAATTGAAGATATGTAACATTAGTAACTATGGAATGATGCTCATTTTAGATATAGAAGGATTAGTTTTGGGAGCCCCATCTGGTATATAAACAATCAAATATGAGAAATTAATTGAATGTTGTGAATGAAAATGACCAATTAAAACCTTGACATGCTCAAGGTGTTTATATACCTTCATTTTTAAAGCATAGCAATCATTTTCATACATGTTGACTAATAAGTCTATGATAATTTTAAAATGGGGAGGACGCTAATGTATCTATTTTTGCCGATAAGGAGGCTAGCAATAAGAAGTTGGCAAGTTGATCAACTAGTGATATGAGGTATGGTAAGGAAGAATAATCATGTTACTTATGCATTTAGATAAAACTTGAGAGGTGTTGTTAGCAAAAAGACTTTAGGTTCACTGATATGACTTCATATGTAGAAGACATAGGATTGAGATGAGGTGTAGAATCCAGAATCTTTAGACATGGGCTTGAGAAGTGTCCTTAATATGTTGGATTTCATCTTTGAGAGATGTAATCATGGTTTCCATTGCCATGAAACTTTGTCTTGAAAATCATGGTGTAAAGCTTGAATTGATCTCTAAGATAGTTGCCATAAGTTATGAGTGATTAGGACCCATAGAGTGCATCAGATTTAAGATCGATCGAAAATGGCACCTTCACTTGAGGCAGGTGGCATCGGTATTGTGACCCCCAAGTTACATGGTGTTTAGATAATAATTAATTTCCAAGGTATTTTTGAATTAAATCTTATTATAGAGTAGATACTGTAGTAAATGATGTAAAGAATAATCGGAATAGTAGGTAAATGGAAAAGCTACCAAGCATGTCTTGATGATATTCAAACCACTAATGCAATAGAGAGAGAGAGAGACTTAGCTAATTGACAGTAACTACTGTAAGAAATGATTTTGAGCAATGGAATGATTATAGGTAAATGACTGACAACGCTTCAAACAGTAATCATCAGTTGACATCATTCTCTTAGCGTTTTGAGACACAGAAACTAATGTAGGGAGAAGTTACCACAAGTGATACACTAGTAGGAACACCAAGACATTAGTGACTGTGTTTGGGTGCTAGCATTTTCATGTGAATAGTCTCAGATATGTCCTTTTATATTGCGGGAGGAATAGGTTCATTGTTGGTCTAAGTTGATTGTCGCATAATGTTTCGCTCCTTGATCATCGGATGTACCTGTAACCTATAAGAAATAATTCCAAATACACATAACCACAAACCACATCAAACTTAAAAATGAAAATGCAGAATGGGGAGTCAAATTGACCTCGACAGTCACCTGAAGAGTGAACTTACGACCGAGCACTCCACTACATCTCATACTCCATGTAGTTCACATTTGTGTGTGTGATGATGCCCTAGGATGCCCTTGTGTAAGTTGCACAAATGATAGTGGGCTAGATCTAGAATGTAGAAATGTATAGAATGTGTGGATGGAATAGAATAAATTTCCCCTTCCTATGTTGTGTATGCATAAAAATGCATCCCTTGTCCCTTGAATGGATGTGCTAGATGAGTAATTTGATATGATCTTGTTCCTTTGAATGCAAGATTAAGTGATAATAGTAATGCTTAGTGCTTGGCCCTTCAAAATTTTGAAAGCATAACTATGTATTTATATGATTCCCTTGTTTGAATTTTGTAATTGACAACTGGAAGGCTGACCCATAAGTAATAAAAAGTAATTCCCAAGCAGTAAAAGGGCCCAAAATGATTTTGGAAAAAAGATAAAAGGGGACAGGAGTGCCCAGGAGGGACAAGAGCACCTGACTGTTAGTGTCCAAACTGGGTACTAGTGTTTTGAGGCCATAGAAAGATAAAACAATCAAATGTCAAATTGAAAATGTAAGATGTATAAAGCCAATAAAATTGCTAAAGAACAAAGCAAAAGGCCAAAGAGAGTTTCCAATTACTACTTTTATTGCTTATGAATCATGTAAATGCTAGCATGCTTTTAGGACCTATAAATGTACCCAAGTGCATAGATTTTATGTCTACAAATTCAAATTTGTGGCCCCACTTAATGTTGCTATTGGAGTGAATACACAATAACTTAAAGTAGATAGAGATGTTTGTACCTTTTATGTGTAGAGCATGTCTTTAGCCAATGTGTACCGAGTGGACAAGTGAAGCATTTATTGTGCACAATGTGAATCCATTTTGTGGAAAGTTAACACCCAAGTAGACCCTAGGGGTGAAGCGTATTACGTTTTGGTGTATGCTGTTGTGATTGTATTGTTTTTAGTCTCTATTATCACTACCTATTTCAGGAACTAATCCCAAGCTTGACAAGACTTATCAAAGTCCAGTATATAGCCTGGAAGCTCACCCAATCTTAAATGTGCATCCAAGTTGAGTCCCTCCTTTATGTGAGATCATTTTGAGAATGTTGGACACCAACATGATATGCAGTATAACTAGAGATAGAATACAATTTCCATAAGGATTTTAGATGTAATATTTTACTCACATAGTTGATGTATTTCAAACATAGATTTAAAATGATTTAAAAGTAGAATCAACCATGAAATAATGTTGAGGAAACTAAGTTACACTCACATGAGACATAAAGCCTTGTCACATATCAAGAACCATCCATTGTAAGAGTGTTACAGAACTATCCTTGAAATTATATTTTAATTCAAAATACAGTAGGAACTAAAGATGTACCATCAAGAAGTTCCATATTATAAGTGCACAATTTAGTAATTGGTACTTTCTTTACATCAGAAAATCTCTCTGTTACACTACATCTACACACTACTTGAAATCTAATTATGTTTCTCAAAGTCTTCTAGAAATGATCCTATAGGTATGCAATGTCTATGTCGAAGGAATATTGATTCTAACCATCCATCATCACCTGTGAAACCCTTGATTATAATCTTGTCATGTGATAGTTGTTACCATTACCTAGGAATTCAAATTGTCGTCATGTGATTTCCCTCAATTGATTCCCCCCTTTGGGTGCATGCATGTTGCTAGTGTCCTTAACAACCTCGAGATGGTCATTATTTCTCATGATAACCATAGATGATTTAGAATATCCTTTTCTTGGTTCTCAAGTCATGCCAAATCTTAGAGGACACTTGCAAAAATCTGGTATGACACTTTTCTGTTTTCTACATATGTAGATATAAATTCTACTTGTACCAAAACTCAAGTGAAGTCCTAACTCCAATTCCCTGACGTGACTCATTCAAGATGCCTCCGCCAAACTACTTATTTTGCATATCATGCCCTCAATCTCTACAGTGTAACAAGGCTTCACGCCTTAGGTATTTAATAGCAAACTTTTAGGAAATGAAAATCACCCCACACTAAACTTTGTTACATTTCCAAATCCCACAAACCTTTCAATGCTAAACATATGAATATGTGAAATTCTTGCATTTGAAAAAAAGTTTCAGATATATGGACATTGATGCTACTCTAAAGAATAAAAATAGTGGTACTCATTATAATTTGAGAAAAGAATAGCTAAATAATGTATGTATGCTTATATGACCAATTGAAGGAGCTACAAATTTTGTGTTTATCTCAATCAATTAAATTTCTCCTAAGCCTTTAATGTCATGAAAAGGCAAACCTTTCCCGACGCATCCCCTAAAGACATTGGGAACCTGGTAAGATGATTTCCTGGAAATACCCACCTTCTCCTTTAATGTAAAATATGCCATTCCTAATCCACATACAAACCCTAGACCAAGTGAATCATGCCATGACGAATTTAAGTGATGGAGTCTCAGATGACTTGCTGATTCTAAAATTTAGCATTTTTCACACTCAAAATTTTGATCTTCTCGTTCTTGGTTCATATAGTTAATTTACAACCAGACTTGTGCATCATTTGTAATGTCCTTATTGGTGTAGGGATGGTCTCCTGCAAACTATTTTGAAATATTACCTCCTCCTCTGTTATCCACCATAACTTATGTATCAGCTCACATTTTCCTACAATTGAAGCCTCTATCTACTAGTATATTCACCTTGATATGAGTTAAGGAAAGTAAGTCATAGCCACAGAAAACGCAGTAATTTCGTCGATTCAATGGTATGACCTTGTTCTCTTCACTTCAAATTTTTCAACCCTCAGAATAGCGTCTTAGTATCCTGCACCCCACCATTGATTTTAATGAGTAACATACCTATGAGGTTCATTTCAAGATTACTCCATCTCATCCATTTATAATCCATCCTGGAACTAGTTTACCAATGATGTAAATATTCCCCAAATATGTTCTTCATGAAAGGGTCCTTGGAGAATTAAACCTCCTTTATTTGGCGACAAAGGTCTCTCCCATTAACCCTGGGGTACAACCTGTCTATTTTCTTCTCCTTGCTCTTTTTTTCTGAGCAACCAAGGCCGAATATGGCCCCTTAGTATGGATACTGTACCATAGACCTATAAAGACGGTCAGCCAAGGCATTAATGCATTCTCATCTATGGCCAAGGTAGTTAAATAATTACCACCTTATATGTAAGGATGAACCAGAAAGTTTCTTGCACAACACATTTAACGGTATTGGATACAAAATCTGAAAATTGGAAAGAGGTTTAGATAGTGGTAGTGCGATAGTCCAATGGGAAGGTTGATTACTAGGGTCTTGCATCGTAATTACGTCAAACTGATCATTACAATTGTAGTGCCCACTTCCCTTTTACACATTTAGATACTGATTTTGATAATATTGATCATATTATGGACCACTATTATGTTTTGTTTTAGTATGATGGTTAGATGTTAGATCATGGATTATTATTGATCTGGATTTAGTTATTATGCATGATGGTTACTAGAGACATTTTCTATATGTGGTTGATGATATGCTGTTTGACATGGACATATTATGGATGTTGATTTGGACTTGTGACATTGGATGTTTTGAGTAGATCTACTATGGTAGATTCTTGATGATGATATAGTTGATTTATTTAATTGAAAATAATTAATGTTGAATTATTGATATTGTTGTGATCTAATGTGTTTAGATGATTTTGAGATATTGTTTATATCATTTTGGATGTTCTGATATGGCCACGAGGCTGAAGGAGGTATTTACATTTTGCAGGTTAAAAATCACAACAATGTCGGGGGACTGGAGACTAACCATATTAAAATTCTGGGTGAATTCAACAAGGTCACCATGGCAACTGTGTTTTGTGTTGTATGTTGTGTTATGTTAGGATTTCCCATGGGGGGATTTCCATTATATGTGACCATGGGATATGTGTTTTATTTATGTGTTCCTTTTTGAATTATTGTTGCATGTATTTTATTTGTAATGTGTTCCTTCTTTTAATTAATTTAAATGTGGTAGATTAATGTGATAGATCATATAGTTAAATTTTATTTAAATTAAATTGGGACATGGAATGTAATTAAATAAAGTTGTTGTATTTAGATATTAATGTTGGTAAGAGTGTGTAAGTAATGTTGTGATATTTGTAAGAAATTTGTAAGAGTCTTGTAAGGTAGATTTTGGAAGGTCAAGCACTCCATCTTTTATGGAATTCGAATTTGACCTTGGAGGCCAAATTTGGAGGCTTGTGGGACAAGTTAAACTTGTCCCACACCTCTTAAAATGATCCACCAACCATGCCTATGGTTTGGAGGTTAAATGTAGGCATTTATAATGCATTTTGAAGTGACAATATGTAAGTTTTAATTGCACTTCCCTTACATGTTTTAAATTTGGTCCTTTTGGAGTATGGGCATTTTTGGAGTATGTAAGTGATTTTGTCATTTTATTTATTGTAATTTGGTGAAGGATGTTGACTTTTCCTTTTGGGGTTAAGGAAGAATGATGTGGCATCCCACATGGATCCACATCATCCTCTTCTCTTCCCTCTCCTATAAAAGTGAAACTCCTTGCTTGTTCATGGTTGTTGAAACTTTGTTATTTTCCTCTTGGGGGCACATTTTTTTGTTGTTTGTTTTGGAGCTTGTTATGGAGGAAGCTTGGAGTCTTTTGCATGCTTATACTTTGCTAGTTCTTGGACTGCACTTTGACATTGTGGTAAATCTTGTGAGCTTGGAACAAACTCCATTATGGAGAGGTAGGATCTTGAGCTTATTTTAATTGTTTTCCTTCTCTTGCATGCATGTTTAAATGGTGTTTGTGTTTGCATTCTTGGCTGGTTGGGTAGAATGCTTAGGGCATGGTGTAGGAGAAGGCTATGGGGATTTCATATGGGGGGCATAAGGGATTCAGCATCCAATGGCACTATTTTATTGTGGAGGGAGTTTTGGTTTGGGATCCACCTTGGAAAAGAAACTGCTTGCATTTCTTACTCTTGGGGGGCATAAGGGATAAAATCTTGGGGGGGCATAAGGAGGGGTTGGGAGATATAAGGTTTATGGGGTTGATATGTTTATTGGTGGTATGCATTTTGGTGGATGCCCAATTCCAAATTGGGAGGCATAAGGAGTTCCCCATAGTTCTTGCTCTTGTTGGCTTGCTTGATCAAGCCTATGTGTTGTATGAATTGTTTCAAATGTAGTTGGGAACTGTTGTACTATTTTGAACTATGCATTTTATTGATTGTATGCAATGACAGAATGTTGTATGTATGTGATAGAAGCCTTTGTTGCCATGTGTTGATATCATTCTCCATTTCAATATGGTTGGGGCTCGGGGGCCAATGGGGAAGGATGGCTTCTCCTTTCTCATTGGATGTCTTGGTTGGGTGGAGAGCATTGCCTTTCCCCCTTCCTTGTTGTGATCAAAGTTACAAAGAAGAAGAAATAAGCATGCTGTTGTTTGGAGAAATAAGCATGTTGCTGTTTGGAATTTCACAGTTTTGACAGTCATTTCCCTTTGAGTAATTCAATGTAACTTTCCCACTTTGAGTGGATGAGTGTATAAATGTTGTAATGTGAAGAATTGCATTGTTGGTAATGGAAATTGAATTTGAATTGAGAAATATAAAGAAGAATTATACTTGTTATGTTTTTTTGGAAAAGAAATGTAAAGGATATTATCATAGCATTGTAATTTGTAGCAATTTGTAATTCAAATTGGAAAAGTAAAGTTGTAAAAGTGTTATGGAATTATGAATAAAGGATTGAAGTAGTTTTCAAAATTGGATTGTATACTGGAATTGTTTTGTTGTCCAAGAATGATATCTCTATTTTGAAAAGGAATAAGAAACAGTGTTGTTATTGTATGTATTGTAGTTTCAAAGTAAATAGAAAGGAAAGTAGCAAAAATGTATTGATGATCAATGAAGGATTGCATTCCTTTCTCAAAATTGTTTTACCTTGTTCATATGCTATCTTCTCCATTGGAAATCTAAGTTTTACTTGCAATGAGAAACCTCTGTTTGGAATGTTGAAAGAAGAATGCATATGGAATGAAAGTCAATGTTATTTTCCTTGCAAAATGTATATTAAAACTTAAATCAGAGATGTAGTTTCATTTAGAATTGGATGGATGAATTAATAAGCAATGTATTTGACTAAGTTAGGTATCATATGCACATTTAAATGACAAAATGGAGATTCCAATTTAAAGAAATAGTTCACTATAATATACTTCATCCTGGCAATCCACATTTTAATAAAAATGAACAGTTCATACTTGCACTAAACAATAAGTTATGAAACATTGAAAATTAGACTTAGTACTACCTAAGGAACTCAAATTCACTATAACAGTCAAGAATGAACCTCCAAAACTTAATGAATTTCAATTCGGAGCTTGCACAGTCATTTTTCTTGTCTATTGCCGGAAAAATGCAACCTTGAATAAATTGGATAAATTGACTTCCCTAAAACACTCTAAACCCTCCCTAGACTGATCCTCCATGTTTGTTTGACATGTTGAGTGAAGGAGGAGTTCTAATTTTATCAAAATCATAAGTTGGAAATTGCCAGTTTGCCAAATAAAGGCCTGCAGATCGTTTTTACAAAATTGACCCTTAAAAATTCATCAAAATGCAAATTTTATATTTTGTGTGTAAATATTGCTTTGAGAGCTTTCTGAAAAGTCCTCGTTTTCCCAAAATTGAGCTTTCTAGCTCAAGTTATGACACTTTGAAGTTTTTGTGCCTTGGCGGGAAAATTTGGGAAAATTTTCCCTAGGCGGGCCCGCAACCCAAAAATTTTCCCATCAAAACTTTTTCCCTTAGAATCAGAGGCTGCCAAAATTTTAGGGGCTAAGCCGGAGGTGTGGGGAAAATTTTCACTTTTCCCTCCACCAGCCCGCAGCCAATCAGAGGCTGCCACGTGTCCTCCAGGGGTTGAGGCGGGAGGGCACGGATAAATTTTTTACCCCTTAAACTTTTTGAAAAAAAATTTTTGGAAAAATTTCACTTTTAGCCTCCGCCAGCCCTTCCACATGTCCCCTTGTTGCTACGGTGGAGGTGCAGGTTCTTTTAAAACCCTTAGCTTTTTAATTTTTATTTTTTTTGGGAAAAATTTCCATGTTAACCCCGTCGGCCCCCACGCCCAATGAAAGCATGCCACATGGCACCTTGGGGTGGCAGCGGTGGGTTCGAGAGAAAATTCATTTTTGGGCCTTTGGGAAAAATTTCAAAATTCCTCCCACGGCCCACAATTCTGTCTTCTCCCTTAGTTTCCCTCCTTCGGTAGGTGCGTGGGTGCACAACCTTTCTTTCCTTTTTTCCCTTTGGGCGCTAAGCACCAAATCGGTCCACCACAGCACCCTTTCTTTTCCCCTTTTTTCCTTGCGCTGAGGAAACCTATCACAGAATCCCCCAGGGACCCACGTGGGCACAGAGTGTTTTTTGACTTTGAGCCACGCATTGGGAAATTTTTCCTATGCCGCCCCGCGACCTACCAACCCGCCCAAGGTGCACTCCTCCTCCTCTTGCCACGTGTTGCTTTGGGAAAATTTGACCCCATAACTCTGCCCACTCATAACTTGAGTTCTGCTTGGAGTTAGGAGGACTTCTTTATATCACCAGAAAGGTGAGAAAATTTCCTATCCATTGGGAATGGTTTAGGGAAATTTTGAAAGCCTTAAATATGAGAAAAATATAGTTGAAGTTCTGAGCCTGTTAGAGAGTAGGTATGGGGTAAGATTACTCCCTGAATCTAACTAGAACATCTAACCCTAAAATTTAAACCTTGTAAACGTGTTATAAGTTCATAAAGGAAACTTGTGTTTTGGTAAGTAGGTTTTGTTCCAAAACCTATTAGTGAGAACTGATGTCTTACAACTTAGTTGTAGACACTTCAAATAAAAAAAAACTTATCCCATAATTTTCTAGCTAACCCTAGGTTGTTTCTTGGGTCTCAAGTGGTTGTTTGAATGGGCACTACATAATCCCCAACCATAAAAATTTTCTGGTGGAAGGGTGGCCTAAAACCTTACACGCATGACCTTATTGAGGTCATCTACAAAGTCCATATGTGGGGAAATTGGCGTCCACTTCTTCCTTGTAGCCTTGCACTTTTTCCCCTGCTTCTTTTCCCCAAGGGTGAATCCCATATCCTCATTTATAGTAAAGGAGTCCCCCTTGTCTTCCTTTGGGCTGGTGTTCTATAGAGTAGTGGCTTCATGCATCAGAATCTTCTCAGCCCTAATGAATTCTCCTCTCCTTCTTCCCATGCCTCGCCTGCATATGTGGCCTTTTCCTTGGCCTCCTACCCCTCCAACTCTACTTTGAAAGTGGTGGGGTATTCTTCCTCTGAACCTGCTATGGGGATTGATGCATCATGCATCTTCTATTTATTTTCCTCATGGCTCCTCCTCTTCTTCTTCCCTCCCTCACCTTGGTGATGAGGTGTTGGTACCACCCTGTTCTGAAGTGTTGGCGCCCTTGCTGCTATTTGGCATGTATAATAATTCCTCTACCTTAAAGTGTCTAACTTCCCTTCTTGTTCTTGTTTTTGTTGTTGTTGATGTTCTTCTTCTTCTTCTTGTACTACCTTCATGGGTGGGATTGGCGTCTCTCATGGCTTTGGAAAGGGAGATTCTGTAACCTCCACTTTAATCCCTCCCTGTGTTTTAGGGGTAGCTACACGAACACCCGATGGACATACCCCTTGATGGTAATGCTGACTTGTGGGTGTAAGTCCATAATATGGCTCCAAAACCTTGACGTAGGCAGGTCGAGCGCCATACTTGTATGTAGCATAATGTGTGGACATCAACATCCACCTTGTCTGCATCAAAAACTAACCTCTGCAGCATCCTTAATCTTGTTGATGGTGCACTTCATGTATCTAGAAATGAATGCAAAGGGGAGATTAAACCATGGCCCCATTTCTCCTTTGGCCATCATGAAATTTGCTAGGTAGAAGTGTTGGCTGATGGAAAATTTTACCTTTTCACCAACAACTTGAGGAAGCTCATGGGAGATGCGCCACTCATTCTCAAAATCTCTACATAACCACTCAAACCACATATTCATTTGTGCCTTGTAAACATTTGATGAGATGGTCCCATCATAGGTGAACTGTGTGAATTGGACTGCAAGGGATGTGTGCATGGGTGGGTGAATCCAAATGTTCCCATCTGGTCCATCCAGGATGCCAATCTCCCATAACATGATTAATAGTAGGATGGAGCCCCAAGTGATCTTCACTCCTACCTCATTTTGTACCCACACCTCTTCGATAATGCCATTCACAATGAATTGGGAAAAGTTGTAGTGTGCCCTCTTGGACACCCTATAAGCCACATACAGGAATCTATGGTTGATGTCTGTCCACCTTTCTGATGCAACCAATTTGTAGCTAATGAGTTGGGAGGCAACTCTCAGTGTTAGGTCTGGGAGGTCTGCAATTACCTGTGCCCTACCCCCTTCTCATAATTTATCTTCTTTTCCAGCTCCTCGATCTTGGTAGTGGCACATAAATCAAGTGCCATATCTTCTCCAGTATTTTGTAGGCCTGTTACCATTTGAATCAGATGGTATGTGATCCACATTCTTCTTCCTGTGAAGTAGAAGAAGTCTTCGTGCACCTGTGACATTAACCACCTGAAAAGTGGGGTGGGTTTGGAAAATAAGGGAATCTCCCATAGCTATAAAACCCCAATATTTTATAGCACTTTTTTCACTGAGTCATCAACCTTAGGGTTTCCGAGCTCATCTACCATCGAAGTGTTCCACACAAGGTTTTCCCACATCATCTTTTTTTTCAGTCATTTTGTGGTTGTACTTGCTGATTTTACACTGGTATAGCTTCGAGCTCCACTTCTCGGCCTTGATAACTCTAGGAGGGTACTGTATCTCTGAGTAGATCTCCACAGGATCCTCCTTTTCCACCACTAGTTTCTTTTGTGTGCCTTCTTTGGTGCCATCTTCCTTTCCTTTCCTTCATGCCCTAGGTGTTATGTTCCTCTCTTTTGACTGTTCTGAACTTGACAACTTCCCTACTTCTCTCTCACGCAACCTCTTTCCACTCTGCTATCTTCTTCCCTCCGTGTTATGTCACAGATTCTACTGTAGCTTTGCACAAGTCCACTGGTTTGTGATAGTACTTTGCATCACTCTTCTTTGAAAAACCCTCATCACACTTTGATCTTAGGAGCACAAAAGAAATTCTCTAAGGCAAGGTAGTAGAAATGACTATCCTTATCTCTTATTTATACTTTATTGATGCCTTAGAGTTCCTCCGACCACGTGTCCTAATGTCATTTTTAATAAAACACTTTTCTTTACTTAAGGAAACTTCCATGACTTCCTCTCGCACTTCGTAGCTATAACCTCTAGGTGCTCCAATTCCACTTAGACTACCACAGACCTCCTTCGTACGCATCTCCGCGCCAAAGTACATAACCTCTACATCATCTACTAAGTAGTTCCCTATAATGTTGCCTACCTCATGTCATACCACATGATCCTTCCCTTCTTGTGGTCTTCATGTTCTTTTAACCCACCTTCATAACTACATGAAATTTACGCACCTTTTCCATCCATGCACCCTTTGCCATCTCGTTCGCTTGTTCTTCTTACCTTCGCGCTAATTTTTCCCTACATTTTGGCCTCCATGTTCAATATAGTTGCTACCTCACCCCACACAAAAATGTATGTGTGGTCCCATGCACATAGAACCTCTTACAATGCAATTAGCTACCGGTGCACCAATGCACAAAACAAAGCCAAAAATGATGACAAAGGAAACAAACACAAAGACAGAAATCTAAACTAATTGGAAAAACTACCTTATTTCAGATTACACATAAGCCTTATTTATAGTAGGGCTTCAGCCTACTCCCATTGAAGTAACCTGGTAACCTCATCCCATCTAGTGCTTGTAACTAGCATGCACCTGAATCAAGGATGTACGAGATGATATATGGTCCTAACCAATGGAATTTCAGTTTCCCAGGATGGCACAGAAATTTGGAGTCATAAAGCAAGACCATCTACCCAACCTCAAATTGTTTGTTTTTAATATGGTGATCATGCCATGCTTTTTGTCACACCTTTTCAGTCTTCTGACTCCACCTAGCAAGTGATCACCTTTCATCCAACTACATTAACTTCTCCATGCACTCCTGTAGTGCTTTCTCATCAGCTAATCCTCCTGTGCATGTAATATGCAGGGATGGTAGCATAAACTCTACTGGTAAAATAACTTCCATGCCAAACACCAATTGGAATGGTGTGGCCTTGTTCAATCTCTTGTAGGTAGTCCTATACACCCATAGTACTACTGAGACTTTGTCATCCCAATCCTGTCTTCCCACATCACAAATTTTGGTCAGTGTGTGACTCAGTATCTTGTTAAATGCCTCAGTGGTTCCATTAGCTTGGGGGTGATATGGGGTGGTCTTGTGATGGGCCACCATGAACTCTGCTAATAAAATCCTGACCATCTCATTCAAAAAGTGTGTGCCTCTATCACTAGTCAGGCTTAAAGGGCACCCATACCTACTGAGTATGTTTTCCCATAGGAACCTTGCCAATATGGTTGTTGTGCAATCCTTTGTAGGTACTACCTCTTCCCATCTTGTTAAGTAGTCAGTGCAAGTGATGATATAGTGTGAACCAGTCCTTCACACAACAGGTGAAATTGGTCCTACAAAATCAATGGCCCACTTCTCAAATGGTTTTGTGCTAGCTATTGGTCTCAAGGGGATCTCATCCCTTCTTCCTGGTTTTCCAAGGCACTGATAATGGTCACATGCCTTGCAAAACTCAATACAATCCTGGTAGATGATTTCCCACCAAAGCCCTACTAGTAGGATATTTTGCATGGTGGCATTCCCTGCATAGTGTCCTCCTGCAATCCCACCATGTGCTTCCTCCATGATTGCAATGTGCTCATGTTCTAACACACATCAATGCAAAACCTTATCATGGCCTAGCTTGTATAAGTCTCCACTAATTAACATGTAGGGTGTGGGCATGTATGGCTAACTGCTTCCTTTCCAAGGTCTTCATTCCCTCTGGTGCCACACCCATTTTGAGAAACACAACAATATCTTCCAAGTCAGAGGGGTGTGTGCCACAATCTAAACAGTTGTGCATCTGACATTGTATCCTCAATGCTCTGCGCATCCTCCCCTGAGTCAATCCTTGATAAATGGTCAGGCCCTGAGTTACTCTTTCCTAGTTTCACAACAACTATAAACTCAAACTCTTGAAACAACAGGACCCACCGACATATGTGCCCTTGTAAAATGGGCTTGTTCACCAAGTACTTCAATGCCATGTGGTCTGTGTAGAATATGAAGGGTGTTGCCAATAGATATTTCCTAAATTTGTGTAGCACATAGATCATTGATAGTGCTTTGCGCTCAGTAGTAGTATAGTTCTACTCCTCTGGTGTCAACTTTCTGCTAGCAAAACACAAGGGGTGGTCAACAATTCCTTCTCCAGGTTGTGCTAGGATTTCCCCAATCGTCATTCCTGAAGCATCAACATGTACATGGAATGGCTTATCCCAAGAAGGAAAGTGTAATATGGGCACAGTGATAAGCTTATTCTTTAATGTATCAAATGCCATCTGTTGTGCCTCTCCCCAATGGAATGTACATACGTGCTTCAATAATTCCTCTAGTGGCGTGGTGATTTTGGCATACCCCTTAATAAATTTCTGGTAATACCCCATATGCCCAAGGAATCTGTGCACTGTGCTCTAGCTGGTAGGCTCCCCCAATCCCACAATAACAAAAACTTTGGCAGGGTCCACCAGCAAACCTTCCTTACATATGATATGCCCCAACAGGGTTCCAAATGGAGTAACGAAGAGACATTTCTTGATGTTGAGGGATATGTGTAACTATCGGCATCTCTCGAACATCAACCAAAATTTTCACAATGGTATTTCACTAGTCCATACACTGTCCAGTCATCAAGGTAGACCTGAAGGAACTTATGGATAAAATCCTGAAATTCCTAGACCACTATGCACGAAAACACAACAGACACATTCTTCAGTCCAAACGGCATGACCGTGTAGGAAAAGGTTCCCCATTCAGTGGTGAAAAAGTATTTTTTTCTTGGTCCTCCTTTGTGATTCTAACTTGATGATATCCTGAGAAGCCATCCGTGAAGGAATAGATCTTGTGCCCAGCTACTCCCTCCAGGATTTCTTGGTAAAAGGGGTTGGGAAAGGATCAATTACACATACCACATTTAGGTCCTATAAGTCAACATAGATCCTTATCCTTCCATCCTTTTTAATGATTATAACCATTGGGCTTATCCATTCTCATTCCTCCATAGTTTTAATGATGACTGAGGTGATCATCTTGTCTATCTCCTCCTTGACCCAGACGTGCATAAATTTGGATTCATTTGGTAAGGTCTCTTTTGAATTGGTCACGCTCCTTCCTTTAGCTTGATCCACATCTCTCCTAAAGAGTGGTGAACTCCCTTAAGCTCATGGTACCCACGCGGAAATAAATCTTGAAACTCATGCAATAGATCAATGATCTTTGAAACCTCCTTTTCTGACCAATAGTCCCCAATAGTAGCCTCCTTAGGTTCCATTTCTGAGCCAATGTTAACCTTCTTTGTTTTGAGGGGTTCATGGTAGGTGTGCACTTGCTCATCAGCACTATTTGTTACGTTGTGCATACCGATAGTATGGTTAACATCTAATTTCTCCACTTCTTCACCATCTATCACATAGACCATCTTTCCCTTCTCTTTCTCCATGCAAGTGCATGCTCAAGTTATATCTCATCTGATTCTCCCTCATCAGAGTGCTCTTCTAAGCCAGGCTCACCCAATAATTCTAGTATTCTATCCTCTACCATGGCACTATCTCCCATAGGTAGGCACTGAACAACCTACATGCCTTGTTCACCAAGGGCTTAGCACTTTTATATTCAAACTTTTGAATCAAGTCATTTGTTAACTCCACCAGTTCCCTTGTCTAATGACGTAACTCTGAATGAATGTACCATGCATGTGCACATAACCTTGTAGTGTGGAATAAAACTTGTGCACCCAGAGGGAAGGAGGTAAAGCCTCTGTGCCTTCCATCCAGATCCTCTCACACTTCCTGGAACATGATCTGAGGTGGATCCTTTCCCATCATAGACACAAAGTTTAGTTGGCATGTTGCTCCTAAAAAATCTAATAAAGAGTGCAATCCTCACCTCACACCACCTTAGAAGATTTTCCTGATGTGCCATCCACCAACGTGTTGTGGTTCCATGCAAAGTGTAGACAAGCATGCTCCTTCATTTGATTTCACATCTCCATTGGGCTTTCATGGCTCGTAGGAAAACATCAGGGTTTCCATCCCCAGTGTAGCTTGGTAACTACTTCCCTTTCAGGCACCTAAGTGGGCATGCCCTTGTCACTCTTGTAATGGAGCCTCTCAATTGCCACCCAATTAACTCATAAGTCCCATGCACCCAATTGTCACATGCTACACTAGTGGTATCACTCATAGATTGAGCGTCTTCAAACTGAATAACTCCTTCCATAGGGTGAATCACCTCAGGGTCCCTGATAGTGCACACATAGATTCTATTGAGGACTTCTTCTCCCAAGGGCTTAGTATAGGGCACTGAATTTCCTTTGGTCAAGGGGATGATAACCCGTTCTTCCTTGTTCTCAAAGCTTATGTACCCCTTATTGAACCACATGTCAACATTGTTCTTATAACACAAGGGGTGCCTAAGTAACGCTGGAAATTTGTATGCCTTGGCTAGTGCCAAGACTTTGAAATCCCCAGTGAATTTTTCCCCTTGGATAGTGATAGTAGCATCCTTCAAGACACCAATGGGAATCACCTTTGTTTTTTTAGCCATATACA
Organism: Taxus chinensis; assembly: GCA_019776745.2. Taxonomy (NCBI): domain Eukaryota; kingdom Viridiplantae; phylum Streptophyta; class Pinopsida; order Cupressales; family Taxaceae; genus Taxus; species Taxus chinensis. Next base: position 225,611 of record JAHRHJ020003158.1, read on the forward strand.
ACACATTTGAAGATGGTTGTAATGGGGGCCTTCCCATTTGATGTCATGCATCTAAAGTGAGAACATTAACTTCTACACCCATGTCTATCAGAATATTGCTTAGAAGCCACCCATCGACTACCACATTCAAGGTAATCTCCTTATCATAATCAATGGTGTGAGGGGGAAGGTTAGTGTGCAGGACCTGTCACTCACGCTCTCCTCTAGCGCATGATACTTTTTCCTGTAACCATTCCCCTAGAAAAGGGATGATATTCTCCTACCTCAACATTTTACATACTTCCCTGAACTCATCCAGATCCTTCTGTGGAGCCTCGGTGCTCTTCCTTTTCTCTAACTACCATGACTGCTCCTTTAGGCACTGGATCTCTCCTTGTAGGCTTTGAATTACATCCATGGTCTCTTGATAAACCTCTTTCTGATGAGTAGGGTTTGGATACTTCCCGTGCACCACCTCTTCTCTAGTAACCAATGAATTTTTCTTTGGTATTTCCCTAACACATGTAACCTCAGCTTACGTGGTCACCAGTACAGGTTCTAACTGTGACTCATGTGCCACCCTCGACATCTATTGTGAGTCTACTTTCTTCACGCTTACCATTCCCGTTCCTTTATCCTTCCACTATTGCTAGCTCATATGTTCAAATAGCTATAGGCATTCCTCATAATTATTCTTCTTCCCACACCAAGAGCATTGCAATAGATCAGGACATTCATGCTTATAGTGCTCCGTAGACCCACAGTTGTAACAAGTTCCACATGGGAACTCACTTCTTCCTCCTTCATGGTTGCCTCGACCTCTAAATCCTCCTCAGAAACCTCTTCCACATGACCCTCCATCCACTTGGCCTTCATAGTGATGGCCCTCATCCTTGGAGTTATTTGTGATGCTGGTCTGGGCACACCAATATCAATGGCATCATGTATCTGGTCAATCAATCTACAATCCTTGGTGTCATGAGTAGTAGAGGTGAAAATATTGCAATAGCAAGATACATTCTTATGGATCACGCATGCTGCAGTAGTGGACACCTACTTACATCATGATCTCCATGGAAAATCTCACAGTCTACTGTCATGGCATGTACTGATCTCTGAGGAAAACTATCCTTTGTATGCCCCTCTACCTCACAATCCATGCACCATAGGCCACTGTGAGTCTCATGTACCGAGTTTGTAGATAGCTTCTCCAGTTACTTTTCCATTGCAACAATATGAGCTTCAAGAAAAGGGCTAACCCCAGTATATCCATGCTTCCAAACAACCTCAGGCATGTAGGGAAGCCTCCAAGGCCTCACGTGGGTCTGTGAAAGTCTTGTGCGAAAGTGCTCTCCTAAAAGGTGTTATCAACCCTCCAACAAACCACTGGGCATGCTGAGAAGGATGAATATCATAAGATAGTTTCGATAAGAGAGCCTTAAACATGTGCATCATATTCTTGTACACACTCTCTGCCATACCTTGTTGAATCTCCTTCAGTGTGCTAATGCTCTTCTGTTCAAACTCAGGGATATGAAATTCAGCTAAGAAGGCATTCCGCAGTGGTTGTAATCTACCATTTTCTGGTGGGGGTCATACTTCTGGTACCAACTATGTGCATCCTTACAATGTTGTTACAAACTAACTTTCCTTCCATTCTGGGGTAGTGATCCCCTTCATGCACCATAACAACTCACATTTGTGTACATGCTCTCCAACATCCTCAACACCTTTGTAGTCTGGTAGATGCAAAGACATTTCAAAAAATACTTGTTGAGGTGGTTGAGGCCCGTGTCTACTTGATCCAGAACCTTGATTCCCTCTGGTGTTACCTCCACCACCAGATCCACTAGGTCTGGCATTGTCCCTCTCTAGTCCACCAGATCCTATATCCAGGTCCACTAGTTCCTATTCCACCAGATCCACCTCATAGCTGGTAAAGGTCCTGAAGTGGTCATGCCTTGTGTCCCCACTATGTTCGCGTTAAACTTGTGCCAATAGTCTGTGATATTGCACCACTACCAGATGTGTGTCCCATGCACCACTTTAGATGTGATACCCAAGCTTTGTGTACTTGTATTTTTTCCCAAATGTCATTCCAAACAATATACCTCCAAACACAGGAAATGATTGTGTAACCATAGATGTGCCAAATGAAAAGTTATACCTCCTAGGTGTTGATCAGTTACTTCCACCAATACCAACTGGGTTAGTAATACTTATCTCTAGATTTGGAAAACTAAGCACCAGGGGTTGGTCACCAGGTGGATTCAGATGTGTGCTAATGACTCCTCTCATTTCTCCAAGTGATGAGCTCTTATCAGAAGCTGAAGGGGGTCTCTCTTCCACACTTTCCAAGATGGGGTAGCACAGACTGCTCAGGATCCACGTCCTCTGTGTGAACCTCAATTCCTTCCCATGCAACGTCTACCTCCATAAATCCATCACTCTAGTAACTTTGTGTTGTCTATCTAACTCCCTTCTCACGAGCTTCATTATACTTGAGTTGTCTCTCTTCCCTCTTCTTTTCAGCCACAAGGTCTGCCATCTTTATCCACCCTAGTTTCCTCACCCACGCTCAGAAGAAGCTTATCTGGCCATAGGAAATGCTTCCAAACTCAGTGTAATGATCAAGATCTTTATAGCTAAAGGGATAACACACAAGAATGATCCTCTTGGCTCCCTCAAGAACTCAAACTCAATAATCTCTAAATAGGAATACATAGAAATTATGTACTCCAAGGTGTAACTTGTCAACACTCTACTCCACCAATGATCAACAACACGTGTCCAAGTCAGATCAACATCATGTAGCCTCTGATACTCATCTTGGGTCCACATGTGAGGTCTATAGTACCAACTTGATCTAGATGCATATGCTGAAATCCATTCATACAACTCCACTGGAAAATAACAAAAGAAGGTCTCATATAACTCATGATACAGATGTTCTTCTACCCATTTACGTGCATCAAACTCAAGGTCTAGTACTAAATCTCTGAGAAAAACTCATCCTCCATGATTTTAAGCCATGCTTCAACATTTCCAAGGTCAAGCACTTTGTCATCATGCACCATTCTCACAACAACTTTGAAAAGAGGTCCCGACAAATGGAACCAAAATGTAGTCTCTATTATCACTACCTATTTCAACAACTAATCCCAAGTGTGCCGGCATATCATCCAGTCTTAGCCTGGAAGCTCACCCAAGGTGTGCACAGGCACCGAGTCCCTCCTTTATGTGAGCTTCATGAGAATTTTCTTTATCAACATGATGATGTCATATAACTAGAGAATAAACACAATTATCCATAGGATTTTAGATGTAAGCTTTTACTCCTAGTTGATGTATCCCAAACACAAATTTAACATGATCAACTAAAAGTAGAATCAACCCATGAAATAACATTAAGGAAACAAGTAACACAACACATGAACATAAAGGGAAAAACATAGATCAAGATCCATTGCAAGAGTGTTACAGAACTGCTTCATTATATTATAAGTCAAATACAGTAGCTAAGATTACATCAAGAAGTTCCATCCATGGAATTTTTCATAGTAGCAAGCTATTTCTTTACATCATAGAGCTCTCTGTTACACACATTACACACTACTTTTGTTATTCTCCTCCTCTTATATTATTCTAGAAATTATCCTCTATATCAAACAGTCAAAAGAATATTCTCTAACCGTCCATCATCCCTTGCGAAAGCCTGCTGGAATCTCCTCATGATTTCTCTACCACTACTTAGGAATCTGCCAGATGTCCTCATGTGTTTCCCTCAATCGAGTGTCTTTAGCATGCATGTGCCAGCTAATCCTTAACAACCTCAACTCCTTATCCTCTCATGATAACCATAATGATTCCTTGGAATATCCTTTTCTTGGATTGCAAGTCTCCAAAGCTTATCCACATCTGTATCTGGTCACTTTTCTATTTTCTCCTTATGCACGTATTTTTATATATTCCCAAAACTCATTAAGTCCTAACTCCATCCTACCCTAACATGACCCTTTGTGCCTCTCTCGAGGACTACTTCTTTGCATTGCCTTTACAGAACACCCTGTCTCCGTGCACCACAAGGCTTCACGCCTTAGGTACTTAGTAAATTTTAGGGGACCAATAGTGTTCGATAGAGTAGTCAAAGTCATGTCTATGAAAAATATGAGAAAAGTATGTAAAAGTGTGTAAAAGTAGTAATAAAAGAAAGTTTACACATGATGTATAGGAGTGTGAAGGATAGAAAGATGTCTTGAAAGCATACTAGCATTCATATGATTCCTAAGCAAGAAAACTAGTAATTGATGACTTTCTTTGGCCTCTTTTCTTGGTTTCTTGTTTTATATTTGGTTTTACACACCCTACAACATGAGATTTTATTAATTTATCTTTTATGGCTTCAAAAACCAATACCTAGTGAGTACAAAAGTGCTAAGGCACTCCTGTCCCCTATGGGCACCCCTAACCCTTTCTCATCTTACTCACTTCTTTTGGGTCTCTTTTATCTTTTGGGCACCTTTTTCACTTATGGTTCAGCCTTCCAATTATAAAATATGAAATTCATAATAAGGTAATCATATAAATACATAGTCATGTGTTCAAAATAAATGACCAAGCACTATGCATTACTATCATCACCTAAGATTGCATCTAAAAGGAACATAAAGCACTCTAAAGCATCCATCCAACATCCATTCAAGGGAAAAGGGACTACATCAACTTTGCAAACACAACATAGGAAGGGAAAGTTCATTTTATTCCATCCACACATACTATACATTTCTACATTCTAGCTACAACCCTATATTAAGAGAAACTTGCACAAGGGGCATCCTAGGGCATAATTTCTATAGACACAAGAACCATGGAGTTCGATATGTAGTGCAGTACTTGGTTGTAATTTCACTCTTAGGGTGACCGCTGAGATTAGTTTAAATCCCTATTCTACATCTTTATTTTTAGGTTTGATGTGGTTTATGAGTTTGTGCAGGTAAATTTATCTTTTGCAAGTTATAGGTACATTCGACATTCAAAGAGCGAGTATCAGGTGATAAATAGGGAACAACTACAACACTTATGTGACACAGTGAAAATTAGATTCCAACCATTTACACAGTCATAGGTGCCCAGATTTGGTCATCAACACCCAATCACCCATGTCTTGTTGTGGGCGCCGTGTTTGGCTCTATTAATGAGTTGCATAATTTATATTAAGCATTTATGACACTCTACCTAGCCTATTCAACACTTTCCCTAGTCTAGATCAATTCTAAATAAATCATAAATTAGTGAAGTCTCTTCTATCTCTTTTTCTTAGGGTTTCATATTTTTAATCTTAGTTACTTGTGTCATTTCTATATTTCAGAAATTTATACATCATTTGGTTCAATAGTGGCTCTGTAGTAACTGGATTTAATCAATATTTATTAAATCAGTCTTCTACAATGTTACCAATTCCAACTAAGCAATCACCTTTCAAAATCCATACCCCATTAACTCCATTACAATGTTACCAATTCCAAATCAGAAACCACCAACCAAGAAAGACTAACCAATTCCCCTTGTGATATCTAACCTCTTTAAAATTCCTCCTATGAACCCAAAATCCAACCCTGGTCATACCCTTCCTCCTACCTACCATTGTGGTAACCATATATTTTCTTATGACACATTTCAAATGTCATCATAGATATTCATCACTCACACACTTGAGGGGGCATTGCACTTCCCCCCTCTTTAATCACTATCATTTTTCTCTAGTGTACACTATTACACTTCATGCTCCACGCTTCATATCTAAATCTCTCAAAGCATCCCTACACTCTTTGGTACACACATTATACCATCATTACCTGATGGCACACTCTATTCCTATGGTTCACACTTGAATGTTGAGGGCACACTTTATCAATAATATTCACATCTTCTACACTTCACACTCGGTTCTTAACGATAAATATTTTCTAGCATCTATTCTCATAGAATACATTCATTTCACGATGACACAATCTTGCTCTATGGTTCATTCTTGACTGTTGAGGGGAAATTTATAAATGAAACTCATCTCATACAAATTAACTGGGGGGAAATGTTTCTCCTATCATCCGCACACCTTGTATATCACACCATTACACTTTCACCTTATTTTCATATCTTAGTTGCATTTACTCTTATTAGCTTATACTACTTACATGTTGCACTTTGTTTACTATGTTAGCTGGATTATTAGTGTGTCATTATATTTTTATATATACACATGCAAGTTCACTTGGTATCTTGAGATGAATGTAGAACCTACCAAAAATTCATACATGATTCATGATACTCGACATAACTCTTTACCAATCCCACCAAGGATTCTAGGGGCATCTACTTTTGTTACTTTTATACTTCATACATCACATTATCTATTGTCACATTATTTACTACTTCTCATTATTATCACTTTACTTTTCACTTATCTATACACACTTTGACATACTATTCATCTCTCTGACATGTTAACTAGTGCTTCATGTGTAGCATTTGTCTTTCATGATCTATACAACCATGGTTATCAGCCACATTTTGCTTACTACTATTTTCCATTATTTTCTAGCTTTTCCTTATGTCTTGTTTGTTCATTGTATTCTTTTTGCTGATTCGACCTTGATTTTCTTATGAGTGAGCAATGTCCCATGTTTGAAACCTACTTTTCGTGGTCCATCTTGTCTTCCTAGTTTCTTGTTACATTGTCTTCTCTTACATGGTAGATATTGTTAGTAACTCTTATTACTAGCCCATCTTATTTGCATTTTCTTTGGTTTATACCATACAAATCCCATACCCCATGCAAGTATCAAAACCAACTATGTATATTAGTATTGGGTCATCTCTTTTAGACCGCATTCTCCTATAGTCTTCACATGTATCCCAAATGAGGGGGACATTTATTGGGTGAACCAATCACCCCTACAACATCCCAGAGCTATAATATAATACAAAACAATACAAAATCAACACAGGAATATAGTTGTAGATTGGCTAAGAATCACACTTGGGCCCAAAATACATAGTATACACTAGCGCCCAGACCTAGACAATAGCGGTGGGTGCTTGTGTATCCCCCGAGTGCTTGTTTCATGGGGGAAAAAATAATCATTATCTTATTTTAACACAGTTCACAACAATTTTCAGATCAATTATCCAAAAACCAGTTATTTTCTTTGTTCAACACAATTTACGGGTAAGTGCAGCAAGTTGGGGGACAAAAAAGGGGTCATACGTGGACGTCATATTGCAAATAAAAATATAATATCAACTTGTAGGGATTATTAGCAATACATACACTCAAAATTAGAAAATTTATATTAATATGAATCATAGCATCCAGAATCTAGTTTCTAAAATACTAATTTTTTTAAAAAATGGACAAAATTATCTATATTAAACACTCAAAATTCAATGACTTGGTATTTTTTTTAAAAACACCTATAAGATTATAGTCCGTTTTCCCACAATTTGGATGACCAAAAATTGATATATATTTTTCTCCTTTGGTGAGAAGTTAGATGCCACTATCTATCTTGGGATGAATTTTATTTTGTACTTTTTTAAGCAATTTTTTTTTTTTTTAGGATTTTTTCCATGAAAGTGGTATGAAAACATAAAGAAAACAGAGCACTTTCCGTTTGCCCACCATAACTTCATCAGAAAATATTGAAATCAAATAATTTTTTTTTTGAACATGTATATAATTTTTCCATAGTTGGGATGGTATAAGTTTTATCACATTCTAATAAGTGAAACAAAATTTGTAGTCTTAAACGTAGACATAAACATTCATGGGAAAAAGTGTCTTAAAGACCTACTATTAGTAAAAAATTATAAATTGATATTTATCCTATTCTATTCACTTTAAAATCAGTATTTCTACAAAGCTAATAGTCTCCCCTATGCAATGGTACCATTTTTATGACATATGTTTTACTTTTTGGCATGGTTCAAGTCCGCAGAAGACTAAATTTAATGTTTTGTTGTTTTTAATGTAAAATTCAGGATTTGATGTCCACTTAATTGTCCCCCAGCTTGGTGCACTTACCCTTACAGTAGTTTTCAAATCATTTCTCTAATAACAGGAACTTACCTCCTATTAAAGAATTCATCCGATCAGTTACATTTCGATTACTGTCAGAAAAATCATAACAAAAGGAACAAATTAGGGACATACCATCTGCAGTGGTGCTTATTCGAGAAACATTATGAAAGGATAGAAAATATAGACCTCTATCCCTAACACTCTTCTCTTGGTGTGAGATCACCCAAAAAAAATTCTCTTAACATGAGATCACCCAAAAAACTTGCTCTTGGTGTGGGATTGCACAAAAAACTTATTCTTGGTGTGATATCTCCCAAAAAACTCACCTTTGGTTTGAGGTCACCCAAAAAACTTATTCTTGACGTGAGATTGCCCAAAAAAATTGTTCTTTGCATGAAATTGCCCAAAAATCTTGCCATGAAAATCCAAATCCAGCAACTCCAAACAAAAAGGAAAAAATTCTATCTCATACTCTCTTACATATCATGTGCACACATTCCTTTTACACACTTTTATACTCTTTACTTACTTATACATACACTACTCTAATTTTTCATATACAAAACTTTGACTACTCTCCTGCTCTTCTTTTACATGTTCATCCTTAATACACAACAAGAAGTAACTCACATCATCAAGCACAAAATCCAACAACATGCTACTACACATACACTTCACTTCCCTTTCCTAGTCTCCATGCTTCACATTTTGATCACTTCATGCTTCACTTATCCACTCGACACGCTATTGGCTACACTCTTCTCTACAAGATCATAAGGTACACATCTATTATCTACTATATGTTATTGACTATTCACTCAGCAATATAAAGTGGGGGGAAAATTCATACACATAATCTATGCATTGGGCACATTTCTAGGTCCTAGAGAATACTAATATATACATAATTCATAAGAAAGAAAACTAGTAATTCGTAAGAAAGAAATTTTCAATTACTAGTTTTCTTTCTTACGAATTATGTATGCATTTTCAAAAGAAATGTGTATTATTGAATATTTCTTTTGGGCCTTTTCCTTTTTCTTTTATACTTTTGTTGACCTTCACATCCTACAACCCTATTGATATTTGACTGATTTATCTTTTATGGCCTCAAACACTAATGCCCATTTAAGACAGAAGTACCCAAGTGATCTTGTCCCTTCTGGGTGCTTTCTACCCTCTTTACTTTCATCTTGCTCTTTTTGGTCTCTTTTACTTTTGGGTCATCTTTTACAACTTTGGGTTGGCCTTTTAATTGTCATTTATAAAATTCAAACAATGGAATCATATTTATACTTAGTTATTGTACTCAAATAAAGGGCCAAAAACTAGCATTACATACTACCACCTAAATCTTGCATTCAAAGGCATAAGAGCATCACAAAGCATCCATCTAACACATTCACTCAAGGGACAAGGGTTTTCTTACTCTGCATACACAACATATGAGGGAATTCTATTCTATTCTATCTCACACATTATATACATTTTCTACATTATAGATCCAACCCACTATCATTGAGAAAATAGCACAAGGGCATCATTACACCCGCATTTACAAAGAACTACATGGAGTCTAAAATGTGGTACAATGCTCGGTACTAATTTCAATCTTCAGGTCACCTCTGGGATCAGTCCAAATCCACATTCTGCATCTATATTTTTAGGCTTTGATGTGGTTTGTTGACATGTGCAACTAGGTATCTTTCTTTATAGGTTATAGGTATAATCGATGAAATTGAAGTGAAATCATAGTGACAAACAGGTATTAACAATGAAGTCCATCCTATACAAAAGGGATAAGAACCTAAGTATCTAGGAGGACACTAGTTCCCAGATCCAGTCATTAAGAACTGAGCACTCCCATACTCCTATGGTCACTCATGTATGACACTATTAAGAGTTTCAGGACATCCAGTGAGACTTTATGACACTCTTCCCATTCTATTTCTACAGTTCCTAAGTCTAGAACACTTCTAGATCTCTCATAAATTAGCTAAGTAATTTTATCTCTTTCTCTCTCTTAGGGTTTCATATCGTTGCATGCTTGTTACTTTTCCATTTGTTTTATTTATCATTTGTATATCATTCATAACAACGGTTACTCTAAAATATATATTTAATTAAATTTATATTAAATCACACAAAAGGAATAATGCACTTGTTCCTCACATTCATCAGTTAGCTGATTTATCTGCCCCACTGCACAAAACATTAAAATGTCCTATAACATCTCATAGATAACTTTATTGTGTTCCCCATGTGCCTTAGAAATCCACATGGCCATATATTCCTCCTTATAATTCCAAATCTTGTGAAATTGGCCTTGTTGGAAAGGTCTCATCGTGAACTTCAATTTTACATCATGAAATTCAAAGTTTCATAGAGTTAGGTGGGTGAAAAGAGAAAAAATTGTCCCAATAATTAAGATGCAGTCCCATGTAGTTCGACTACCAAATTTGATGAACTATGGTTCCCTTTCCTTCTCCTACAAGCAAAGTGACCTGGGGGAATGGTCTTGTAGGGGTGCCCATGATGGTTTGTAGAGATTTAATGTATGTTATTGGTGGTTGAAGATTGAAATTTGAGTTTCACTCTGTTTTCCCTCGTCTCTCTCTCTCTCTACCCCTTTTTCTATGTATTGTAAAATGAATCTCATTTCAAGGTTGGACAATCTCTAAATGTATATGCATCACACAAGTGTTTTCTTTGAGTTGTAGGCCTCAGGTTTAGATCTTTACAATGGTTTTGTGCCTTCTTCCTTTATTGTAATGGACCACACAATATTATAAGGCAATAAAATTCATTTTTGTGGATCTTCCATGTTCTAGTTGTGTTATATTACATTCTCTTTCCTCTTCATTCATTGTAAGTATGGTGTGTATGTTTTATTTCCTTTGCAGGGTTTTATTTATGTTGAGCTCTATGGAAATGGAAGTCTAAATGTTATTCTAGATTGTGGTACTCATGTCTACCCTCTCCTTCATTTTCTCCCATTTTCATTCATTTGAGAGTGTATTTCACCTTCTTCTTGGTACTATCACCTCCCCTTATCTTAGGTTTAAGGTTCTATGTATCTCCTTCTCTCCATGTTACCTTGGATTTCTAGATTAGGAGTAGGTATCTTTGTTTTTTGTTGTAGTAGTAGTTTAGCATTAGGAATAGATAGAGGAACCAACCTTATCTAGAGGTTTTTATCACGTAGCGAGTCCCACAACTCTGAGACAATCCCATGTTACCCAAAAAAATTGATTTCTCATTCATGAAAAATCAAAGGGTGTTATTTTTTGGTGATAACAATTCTGACACGCCCGGTGGGACATTCTAAGATTTTCTTGTTCTTTCACTGAATTTTGGTGTGTTTCTTAATTATTTTATCCTGGTGTGTTAATTTCACTAATGGACTGATATCTTAGTGTAACAATTTATTATAATAAATCCCAAATGTAAAAAGTGAAGGTTATCATTGCATAGAGATTCAATGCAATAAAAAACACCTTTTGATATAACCAGGAAGAAAGGAGGGAATTTTCCATGATTGCAAACGTGACTGAAATGTTGGGAAACACTTAAAGATCAAATATAAAAGAAAGGAAAATTTTGAATCCATCACAAAACCAATGTGCATATTATTAGAAGCTTTATAGACCATGAAACGTCCACAAGTAGGCTATGAAGAAATCACAAATATTGAAAACTAATTTAGACCAACTATAACAAAAAGACAAGTTCAAATTCCTCCAAAATTGACATTGAAGGGCATTAAAATTTACATTGAAGGTCATTAGAGACTTCTACATGATGAAAACATGTTGACATAAAGTTTTTAAGATGTGGAAGCACTTAAAAAACAAATAAACATGATTGCATGTGATCTAGTTGCCCAAAATAAAGGATGGGGACTTTTTTGGCAACAATATACATATATTCTCAGTTGTCATTTCACATTCACATATTATTATTCCTCATAATCCAATCAGTTTTTAACACTTAAATATTTTAAATAAAATATAAGTTCTAAGCATAAATTATCTCATTAGTCACCTTATTAATCTCCTAGTTTTTAGACCAACAAAATAGGAATGTCCAATATGAAAATTGGAAAGATTTGAAGTGTTACAAAAAAATATAACAGTACAAATTCAATTTATCATCCATAATTATGGTTACATGTTTTATTGCTCTTATATATGCTTTCATTTGGAAATGAGAGTAATACTACTCAAAAGTGACATTAGGTTTCAATGTCCTAATTAGAGCATAACATTTTTAGATTTATTGTCTTATTTTATTTTTTTTTTGGAAAAAATATACACATCCAAACTTAAAATATAGAAAATTCAACATACAAAAATAAATAATTGAGGAAATATTTAAATGTGAAGTGATGGAGTAGTGATGAGAGAGTGAACAGGTAAGTGGTGACAAATGTTGACTAACTATAAAAGACATTATTAATTGAAAATGGTACAATATTAATTGTTGCTCAAGCTCAGAGCTCAGGGTGGCCATTTGGAGTTTTCCTGGGTTTTTATTATTAAGGAAAGGTAGGGGATTGAGATTGATATCTAAGTGTGACCAAATGTTGCATTACCTGTGACTGGACTATGTTGTTGAAGTATTGTGGTTGCCTTAGTTTGCATTGTAATTCCTTGAGCTCGATCCTTTCTATCTCATTCACTCATCATAGATCAGGGGCACATGTTCCTTTTTTTACATTTTCACATACTTTTTTACTCATTTTGATCATATACATGTGTATTTAACTACTTGATCGTTCTTCACTTTTAAATGTTTGTCTTTATGGGAAGCAGTAGTCGCATCACATCAACAACATCATTCACACATGAATCACAATCAATGCATTAGAATTGACATCAATAATAGGTACAAAACAAAATCTACACATATGTGCTTTCCCTAGGATCGCCATCATCACTTTTAATTTCTTCTTCTCTAGCTTCCACACTTCACATTTGTATCACTCCACACTTTTCCTTATCTTTGGCACACTTTTCACCATCAATCTACATGTTTATTAGGCATGTATCTTCTATCTACTTTATGTTATTGATAATTCACTCAACAACATAAAGTGGGGGCAAATCTAAACACTAAATCACACACTTTGGGTATTTATCTAGTTCTGATCACATATTACTATTCATATGATTCCTAAGTAAGAAAAGTACTAATTAAACCATGTCTTTGGCCATATTTTCTTGTTTTATGTTGCCACTTTTTATCTTACACACCTTCTTTCCCAGTTTGACTTTTGACCCTTCAATTTATTTGAGTCTAGACACCAGCGCCCAACTAGGACACCAGCACCAGGTGCCCTTCCATCCCCTCTGGGAGCCCCTAACCTCTTTATACTTTTCCCACATCTTTTGGGTCCTTTCTAGCTGTTTGGGCATCTTATATTTTTAGTAGTTGGAATTTTCAGGGTTTATTACGAAATTAAAGAAAGGGAATCATATAAATATAAAGTTATGTGATCATAATAAAGGACCAAGCACTAAGCATTAGCTATCGCCACCTAAGGTTGCATTCAAAGGCTATTCTAGATCATTCAAGCATTAATTCTAGCTCCTACACAAGGGACAAGGGACTGCATTCTTCTGTATACACTTCATAGGAGGGGAAGTTCTATTATTTCATGCACACATCTATCTACATTCACTACATCTAGCTAATTTCTCGCTATCAAGTGTGACACATTCACAAGAGCCACCTAGGGCACGATTTCAACACACACACATAGAACTACATTGGGTCTAAAATGTAGTGCAATTCTTGGTCATAAGTTCACTTGCTTGACAACCAAGGACAGCCTATTTGACCCCTCATTTGCATTATTTTACTTTTTAGGATTTGATGCACTTTTAAGGGTTTTACAGGTTCATTTCTTCATTATAGGTTACATGCGAATGATCATTGTGCAAAATACTAATGAAAATAAGTGAAGGACACCAAACACCTCACTGACCCTCAAAATTCACTTGTTTTATAAGGTTCTAAGCAGTACATAGGTTCCCTAGAACATGGGTCTGTAGAAATTGCATAGTTCCCTTGACCCCATTAGGTGCCCCAGTCCAGGAAAATCCTTCATTCACACAATTTTTTGAGGCTTCATATGCGACAATTATCCTTCTCTGTTCATCTAGTTCATCACTTTGACACAATCCAAGATTAATTGTGAATCAACTAAGTCTTTTCTATTCTTTATTTATAACTAGGGTTTCATCAATTACTAGACTATTTTTCTTAGGTCAAATCTTTATTTATTGCATATTTATTTAGGTATCACTATTACATATGTATAGAATGCTATAGTTACCATCTCTTGAATCCTCACAGATAATCTCATCTTCAATGTTCATGTTAATAATATAAATGAGAATCTTTCAATTTTTCTTATAAAATTTATCATTGTCTCTATTGTTTTCAATTCTTTCTTCAAATAGTCTTCTCCAAAGCAGTTTTTCCATTTATGTTAAGTTATCCACTTATTTTTCCTCCACTATTTCAATAGTCTTATCAAATTAATTTAATTCTGTATATTTTAGTGTTTGTTGCCTGGTTCAACTCCAAGTTTTCCATTTATTCTCCCAAAAACAATCATATTTTCGTTACCAAATTCCTATTTAGTGACTTTTCTTTTTAGATTAAATCTCTTCTTTTACTACAAAGAATCGTCCAAGAAATGAGATCCATTGGGAAATCATCAGGAGTTTCTAGTGAAATCCTTGATAAAGTCCTCTTTCAAATATTCTATTTTTTAGATGATACTACACCAAGGGAGATCTTCTTTAAGGATTCTCTATGCCATTTTGAAAAGAAGAACTGAGTTGTGTATTGTTACGCAAGTAACAACCACAACTACATGGATATTTGCAGAGATTATATCTCCATAATAAATTGATTATTTCTCAAAAACCTATTTACTTATCCTAAACCTCCCTAACTACCTGCAACCCATACTAGCCCATTTTAACCCTAACATTCTAACCTCCTAACTCTACCAAAACCTGTTTTCACATGTAAAGCTTACCTCATAACTCACATCAAAAAATTACTGTTTCGGAAGTGATTTGAAACCACATTCCAGCCCAGATTGTATCCAATTCATAATTCATTAGATCAACAACTATTCTAATAGAATCTCTAGTGATTATAAAATCATCACTAAAACTCCTTCAAATGGATCCAGAAGTGTTTATAGTGGAGCTCTATTCCACTCCATACCTAAATGACATCAATACCATCATTTTAACATCCTCAACAACTCTGTTTAAGCCATTGGAGCATACAAAATAATATGTAAGGATTTTTCAGCTATGTCCATTTATTTACACAATAATAAGTTATCTCCAGTCATTTACTTTACCAATTCTTTAAGCATAATTTACAAATCTAAAACAATCATTAAATCAACTATCATGCATCTAATCAATATTGTATTAAAGAATTAATATTTTTCTCAGTAATCACCAATGATTATGTCTGAATTGAGAATGATTCTACTTGAATCACCAAAAATTACTGTCATTTTATCATTTTATATATTTTTATTCATTTTATGATTTTTTTCTTTCTAATTTGATGTTTCTCTCTGTAGATAACAGTACCAGGTGAATCATATCCCATTACTAGTATTTATGATCTTTTGATCATGTAACAACCCTTCATTTTGGAATAATTTAACATCGCACATGAACTCAACCTTTGCACCATCACCTCAACACTTGAAATTGAAGACATCAAAGAAAAAATCAAAATCATACAAGAAGAATAGGACATTGCTGAACAATTATGGTTTGACTACTTCCTAGACTTCGAGCTCACTATAGCCCTCGCATGGGCCACTTGCCATGTGGAACATGATATTTCTATCCCCCTGGAATTCTATTCATTCCTTGTATTATCTAATATTTTTATATCACATCACTTGATTTTCAAAAACAAGTTGAAACCCTTCAAAGAAGCCCATTGGTTCCTGGGATCGACCTTTACTGAAAAACTAATAAAATATCTATTTAATATCTATCTTGTTTAGCTCTCATTACATGAAGGTTCTCTCATCCACGGGGAGGAGGAGTCCATATATTTGGCATCCGTTCATCTCGACATTACAATGTGGACGTAGGTATCATTAAACCATGATTTCTTCCACATTTTTGGTGTTTATCACATAATTGACAACTGAGATTCACCTCAAACATTCTGACACACCTAGTGTGCCTTGGAGTCATTTCTTTATTATATTTCATATATTTTCTTTTCATTTTATTATCAAATCATCTAATCTTTCAAATTAGAGTTCTTTGGTATCACTTCTTCAAAAACACATTAAATCATAAAATCAAAAGATAAAAAATATCGATTAAAGGTATGCCTTTTGCTCTCTTTTTTATTCCTTTTTAGTACTGCATTTTATTTACTTGTCTTCATAAAAATCAACATTTCCTTTTGGATATTAAAATGAAATTTTATATTTTCTTGCTTATATAAATTAACTTTACCAAGGATTAAATGTAGCTTGCATTCACAATATTCCCTCACACACAACCAAACCACATCTTAAATCAAACTTGTATCTAAACTAATCCCTTCCAGGTGGACCTACTTGAATTTACTATATCACCAAGGGGAAAATATGACTCGATGTTTTGGCTGAGCATAAATACATTGGTTGGTAGTTTATCAACTAAGCACCTAACACCCTTTTCGCTGTGAGACCATGAAGTGCTTACCAGGTAGGTGCCAATATCATCGCCTCGTACCGACACCAATTTTTTTTTTTGGCTTCATGTACCTTTGGTTATACCGAGGAATCTGACCTTAACTCACTCATGTAGATACAAAATATATGAATTAACACATTTTCTAGGTCCTAAAGCATACTAATATATACATGATTCTTAAGCAAGAAAACTAGTGATTGAAAACTCCTTTTGGCCTGTTTGGTTGCTTAAAATATCTCTTTCACTTTACTATTTCTGATATTGACTGAGCATACTTTTGGCTTTACACATTTTACAGTTCTATCGGCACTTTTCTCATTTACCTTTTGACAGCCTTGGACACTAGTGCCCAAATTAGGACAGAAGCACCCACATGCTCTTGTCCCTCCTAGGGCACTCTTGTCCCTCTCCTTCTTATTCTCACTCTTTTGGGTCCCTTTCACTTCTTGGTGACCTTTTAATACTTTGGGTTGGACTTTCAATTTTCAATTATGAAATTTAAACAAGGAATTATATACATCACACACACACACATACTTAATTACTTTATTTATGTAGACACCTATAATTTAGCTATCAACAATTTAAACACTTAAATTGCGCTAATTATCCCATTTCCCAAAAATTGACGACATATCGTCAATATAACACATTTTCTCTTCTATCTTCGTTAATTAACTACATTACACTTGTGTATTGGTCCTTCTATCCAACGAAGACAACAATTAACGATCTTCATTGTTAATTAAACCCCTAGGGCTACCTGAATTAATTAATTATTCTTAATTAATTAAGAACTTCCTCCTTTATTAGTGTAAATAAACTTTCATTTCATCTTTAATTTAATCCAGGGTTTCTATCCCCTAAATCATGCTAATTCTCTTCTAAGCTAGCCTGTATAGACTGCATCATCCTCATTAATTAATCACCTTTGATCAATTATATGCACCCCTAATTATCCATATGGTCACTAAAGGACAAATTAAACTCTCCTAAGGTCTTTGACTCAAACCCTCCCTAAACCTTATTTATCCAAAACTAACCCAACCTCTATATTATCCCACATGTAAAGGGATGTAGAGATTATTTTATCCATTGGGCTATATAAGGAGCCCTCCTCCTACCTTTCTACTTACACCTAAATGAGCATAGAGCATATACTATAGCCATTTTATCATCCTAAGACATTATTCATTAGAGTGGAGCTAAGTCATCATCTTCTCTCCATTTGCATTTAGTATCATTCAAGCTACTTTGTTGTGCATCAATGGAGTTCTCTTAAGAAAGGCCTATCATTTTCATGGACTTGATGAATATCCATCCTCAATCCTCTTCGATCAAGAAAAAACTATCAACCCTCTGATAGCTAAAGGATATACCTAGGTCCATTTCATTTATACTTTGATTTTTACAAGAGTAAACTTCACCTAAGTGTTGATCACTCCATGTTATCTTGAGTTTTATTTTCAAGGTTCTAATGCATAATGTTGATGTTTATTAATTGTTTATCTCTTAGAAAGATGGTGCATAAATATTAGTTAAGCATTGTATTGAGACTATTAGGTGTTAGTCTTTATTTTATGGGCATAGCTAGCTAACTATTTCACACACTTTCAAATAAGGGCCCATGCACTATAAGAATTATCTATCACCATATAAGCTTGCATAAAGGCACAAGAGCATTACAAAGTACATATCTATTGTTAGAGTAGGTATTTACCTTAGCTCATGTTCACCTAGGTACCTTATTTACCTTTATTGTATTTATCCTCACCCACTTATGTGTGTGGATATTTATTTTATCTTATTTAGATATTAGGAGATATTATCTAGTTGTTAGGTATAGTTATTTCCTTGATTTATGGCTATGATCTATAGACCTTGACTGGTTCTTAGATTGTTATTCCTTGCTTAAATAAGCAAGGACCATTCTCAATGTATTACATTGAGTTCCATAATAATATCCATAGATATTGTTGCTCATTTGTTTGGCCTGATCTAGGTTTTGTGTAAAGTTATTCTGGCAAATTACTTTCATTTTATTGATTGTGGTGTTTATTTAGCATCTATGTTCTTGGCTTGGTACGATTTGGTCATTTTTGGTTGTTTTTGTCATTAAAATCCTTAGCCTTTGGTCATATGGTATGGTCATATGAGGGCTTAAAGCTTGTGATTCCTACTAGTAGGTGCTTAACTTCAGCCCCCTTTAATTTTATTTGTGTGGTGAAGGCAACAACAATTTATTTTGTTTTAGTGGCACAAAAATAAATAACAGAGCAAAATATTAAAAAGCTTGTATCTTTTGATCGGTAACTCGGTTTTGAGTGCCGTTTTTTGCAAAATTACTTTTCTTTTTTGTGTTCTTTCCATTGGAAAATATTTATTTTGAGACTTTTTCTATAATTATAAAGTATATTTCACTATAATTATAAAGTTCCAAATATGGAGGAGTGTTGTAATCAATTGTGGACGCAATTTCGGCTGAGCCGACGTCCTAAATTTTTGGGAGTTACATTTTGTACCTATCATGGATTCTGAGAATGATATGCTTTTCTCTGAAGTATGTGGACTTCAAGAGGATATTGTAAAATTTGTGGAAGAAAATAGATCGCTCAAGAAGTGAAATTCTCTTCTACAATCACTCATTCATGATAAGGATACAATAATACACTCCCTACAAAAAAAACTTGCTAGCCTACAACATCACCATCATATTGTGGACAACCATATCCATGCTCCTAGTCCACTTACAGATGTTTCTCTTGTACCCACTGACATTGATCTGCCAGTCTTTGATCCCGCACCTACTTTTGATGCTTATAAACTTGTGAGGCTTGTTACTGCATGCTCTTCCACATCTGTGCCTATTACAGTACCACATGTTGTGTATCCTACTTCTTCTCAGCTGCATGGATTTTTTAAGAAGCATACCACTGCATTCAAGTTCTCGCATGCTCTTTTCTATGGGTCTCACTAGACGAGTCATTGGCAGACATTCACAGGGTATTATTTCCTCTATTCCACATGTTAAGTGGAATTCTCACCATGACATTGGTTTTCAAGCAGATACTTCATTGGGATCACACAATTGACAAAGCTCCTTTTTTTTTCACTCGACTCTTTCTGAGGATCATGAGCAACACATGAGTTCTACACCTTCACTCAGGCTTGAGAAACCTGAGATTTCAGCTGTCAGACATGATCAACCTGACACACATTCTGATGTTCTTTTACATGCACCCATTGTGCATTTTTCACCAAGTCATATGCAGGCATCTTCTTCATCCATTCATGTTGATTTGGGGTGGATATCTGATCACTCATGGAGGTGACATATAAATTCATTGAGAGGACTCTACAGGCATGGCTCCTTGCTCCACTTTCTATACCTTATGCATTGTGATGCTTCTTGTTTTGAGCATTTTTCTTTAGCAAGTGTAGTGTATCTCTCTTGTTTGTTGAGAGATTTTGTATCTGTATTTTCAAAAATTTTGGCATGTTGACAGTATCTCTTATGGGGGATCTATTCTAGTGCATTCCAGTGTTATTTTGTTAGTGTTTGAGTAGTTGATTTTGTGAAACTCATACAAATTTGTAGTGTCACTCCACCCATTCAGCAATATGGGAGGGTGTGGTGTTGATCCTACTTCTTGAGGTTTCATGTCCTTGCCTTGTTACCTTGGATTTTCTTGGATTGTGACACTCTGGAGTTTGTGTCCTTGCCTTGTTGCTTTGGTTATTGTTCTTGGATCGTGGCACACCTATTTGCAGCAGTTGATCGAATTATGTTTGGTGTTTTTTTACACTTTCAACATCACTCCGTTGACAGTCTCCTTGTATGGAGCTATTCTGGTGGAGCCCAGTGTCAGTTGTTTTTGAGTTTTGTGATCAAGCAGTGGATTCAGACCATAGTGCACACCAAAATTCTTCAGCATTGTACAAGTTTTTTGAGCCGAGCTTCTTGGGATGCCTTGGAGTGGGTTTTTACTCTCTTTACTTTGTTGTTATTGGTTTTGGGTACCTTGCAGTGTCCTTTTTTCACAGTTATTGTACATGAGTACCTCATCAGGCCTAGTTACCGGGACTCATACTATGGACATGCCACTTCTATTTTGGCCCCTAGCTTCACTTGAGGGGGGTGTTAGAGTAGGTATTTACCTTAGCTCATGTTCACCTAGGTAATTTATTTACCTTTATTGTATTTATCCTCACCCACTTATGTGTGTGGATATTTCTTTTATCTTATTTAGATATTAGGAGATATTATCTAGTTGTTAGGTATAGTTCTTTCCTTGATCTATGGTATTGACTAGATCCTTGATGTCTAGTTCTCTCCTAAATCTATGGTCTTGACTAGTTCTTTGATGACTAGTTATTTCCTTGATTTATGGCTTGATCTATGACCTTGACTGGTTCTTAGATTGTTATTCCTTGCCTATTTAAGCAAGGATCATTCTCAATGTATTGCATTGAGTTCCATAATAATATATGATATTGTTTCTCATTTGTTTGCAAAGGTTTTATGTAAATTTATTCTGGCGAATTGCTTTCATCTTATTGATCGTGGTGTTTGATTAGCATCTGTGTTCTTGGCTTGGTACGATTTGGTTATCATTCCTTTCATCTATCCCATCCATACAAGGGTATAAAGGATGAATTGGTATACATACATTATATAGGAGGAGACGTCATTCTATTCCATCTCACACAATATACATATTTGAGATAATTTATATCTATCCCACTATCATCACACAAATTACACAAGTGCAAACCTAGGACAGAAGTACATGAATACAGAACTAATATGGTCTTGTACACACACACACACACACATTAGAGATCACAGCTAACAATACATGGCGTTTGAGATGTAGTACATGAATCAATTCATAAGTTTACTCTTCGGGTGAGCATCGAGGTTAGTATTGATTCCCCATTCTACATATTTTTATTAGATTTTATGTGGTTAAATGGGAATGTGTAGGTAGTCATTATCTTTTTAGGTTACATGTGCGATTGATGATCTAACAACGTAACTGAAGTGAAAAAAAGTGACTAACAGTGAAGGTCTTTCGACCTAGAAAAGACTAGGTCCCAAGCATTTTAACAGACGTGTGCATCCAAATTGGTCATTAGTGCCTGGTAGGAACTCCTATCCCTCCTATGGGTGATTATGCTTTGTACATTCCCAAGATTTATGAACCCTCACTGAGCCATTTCAATATAGTTTCTATCATGTTCCATCAGATACATAGTCACGATCACTCCCAAGTTGTATAGAATTAGCTAATTGAATCTTCACCCTATGAAAATTGTAATAGGGTTTTACATATTTAAAGATGCATATTGCTTGACATGCTATTCAAGTTTTAATCATCTGAATATCATTTGTTACATGTAAATTACTCTAAAATAAAGTTTGCATTCAAATTATATTAAATCAAGCTCAAAACTAAATTTATCTAGCGTCTTCCTAGTTAATTTTTATCCATTTTCCATTTCACACTTTTCTTAAGTTGCCCATTCAAGATAATCATAAATTTATTTTGATTATGTGGTCTTTGATTTTCCAAAAGAACCATCTTTTGTTTCTTTATTGACTGTTTTCTTAGTTCATGGTTCTAACTAGACTACATATCACTTTTAAAACCTCTCAAATAGGGTTGATTCACTTTAGTAATCCTTATAATCAACCCAGTATCACATTCAAAACACCCCAGTGAGTGATGGAGATAGCGACGGAGGTACAGTCAGTGTGGTTTCTCTACTGTATTGGCTACAGAATGTCTGTGTTCTAGGCCAATATAGCTGAGAGGAGGTTGCTTACTGACCAGAATCAGACGGATGAAAAGCTGCAAACTGAAAAAGTGGACACGCTGGGATCCACACCTTTGGCCTGGAATAAGATTCTTCAAAACCCTAACAGAAAAGTGGGTCCACAATCTCCTGAAAGAGGACAGTTCACGTGGGAAAAGGACAATGAAGGTGCTACCTGTCTAATGGTTCCAGATGGCTGCGTAAATAGGGCTTTGGACAAAGTGAATCTTTCCCTTGTTGGTAAGTTTCTAGGCTCCAGACCTAATATTGATTTTATTAGAAAATGGGCTCTTAGAAAGTGGAAACCTAAGGGGGATCTGAGTATTACCATCATGCCACGGGGTTTTTTTCTGGAAAAATTTAATCAGCAGACTGATTTGGAATCGGTGCTTCTGGGAGGACCATGGTGGCTGGGTAATATGGGCCTCTTTTTGAAAAAATGGTATCCAGGGTTTGACCTGAACATTGAAAATATAAACACCATTCCAATCTGGTGTAGACTCCCTGGGCTACCATTGCAATTTTGGGATGATGAAATCTTGCTAAACATTGCTAAATCCATAGGTGCTCCAATCGGGCTGGATGGACCCACGAGAAATAGATCCAGACTTGCTTTTGCTCGATTCTGCATTTCTTCTGAAATGGAGCAGGAGTTACCAGAGCACATCATCTTGAAATCTAAGTATGGAATGTGGATCCAAAAAATTGAATTTGAAACCTTTCATTTAAGGTGTAAGCAATGTCATCGTATAGGACACTTCACCAAAAAATTCCTAATAAGGAGATCTCTACAGAGGAGGATAAACACAAAAAGAAAGAACAACTTGAGGGTGATTTAGAAATGACAAAGGAAAGCAGGGTGCTAGACAATGAAAGCCGGAGAGAAGAAAAATCCCCTAACCAGCCTGAGTTGAACTACAATAAAAAGGAAAAAAAGGGGGGTTTAGAACTTCAATAAGGAAACACCTGGTCTGGCGTCCAAAAACCCCAGTGGCAGCTTTGCATGGAGCACCAATCAGAAACAAAGAGGACTTAGAAATGCAAAATCCAGTAAAGGTGACTATGGAGGTGGACGAACAAGAAGGAACTGTAAAGGTAAATATCATTCCTAAGGATCTAGCTCAGACTTTGGAACTTCCAAATGACACTAAGGAAGCTGAGATAGATAATTCTCTGTGCATCATTGAGGAAATGTTGGAGAAGGAAAACATGGGATCAGAATAAGCATTACAGAAAAACACTCCAAGGGGCGAAAGTAAAATCTCAACCACAAAGGGAAACTCTTGCTTCAACAGATCAAGATCTACCTCCTTGCTTCAGCAACAGATCTACAGATATACACTTTATTAACAGCAACCAGAGAGAGAAAGAGGAGGGAGAAGTAACGCCATTTAAGGAAGATGAGGAGCTAACTTCTGGATTCATAGAGGTCATTTCAAAAAAAAATAAAAAAAATGAAAGGATTTGAAATGATCCCAGAATCGCTATACAGTGAAAAGAAAAAGAAAATTGACAATTGGGAAACTTCAACATCCAGAACTACTAGATCTTCTGCTAGAAGACTAGTAGATTTTGGAAGTAGTTCTAAAAGAGGAAGGCCCTCAAAAAAGACTCTTAGATCCAAGAGAACAGAGAAAGACATTGCAGATGGCACTCAACGTCAATTGAGCCATCAGGAAATCCCAGCTCCCACTCCTATTAAATGAAGATTATCTCTTGGAACATCTGAGGGCTAAACAGAAACTCCAAACAGAGAATCATTAAGGAGTTACGGGATTCTAGTAGTCCTAGTATTTTGATTTTGTAGGAAACTAAGATGAAAGCTAAGATCCATGAAATTAGTAAAAATTTTTTTGGGATAACTCTAACATGGCTGCGGTGGACTCTCAGGGAGCCTCTGGAGGTCTGGCTACTCTTTGGGATAAAAGACACTGTACTGGTATGATTCTTAATGCTAGCACTAATCATCTTGCTATTAAATTTCATGCTATTGAGAACAATGGTGAATGGATCCTTTCTAATATCTATGCCCCTAATACGGTTAGTGGGAGACGTAAACTATGGACTGATCTTAAGATCTTTAGAAACCAGCATATTATAGCCAAATTGCTTATCATGGGTGACTTTAATTCTCCTCTAAACCCAGGTGAAAAATATGGAGGAATCTCCAGCTTTTCCACAGGTATGGATGAATTTACAGATTTTGTTGCTGATCTTAATCTCTTGGATGTGGATCTCCATGGGAATAAATACACCTGGAACAATAGAAGGTTGGGAAAAGATCTAATCCAAGTTAGACTGGATAGAGCCCTGATTTCTGCTAGTTGGATTCTCAGTCAGGACTTCCACCTCTCTTCCCTGCCCAGAATTGGATCGGACCACAATCTGATTGCCTTAAATCTTCTCAATTGGACTAAGCCCATCAGAAGCTCATTCAAATTTGAAAAGATGTGGATGGAGCATGATGACATTTATGACAAAATTAAAGAGTGGTGGGTTTGGAATGGTGAAGGCACTGCTCAATTTAGATTGATTCAGAAGCTCAAAAATGTTAAAAAACAAGTTAAAATTTGGAATAAAAGAGTTTTTGGTAATGTGTTTGAAAAAAAAAGAAGTTAAAACAAAAGCTCCAAGATCTAGAAATCAAAATGAATACAATGGGGAGATCTTTTGAAGACCAAACTGAGGAAAAGAATATTCTTTCAGAGCTGCATACGATTTGTAGCAGAGAAGAATCCTTATGGAGACTAAAATCTAGGGCTATCTGGCTAAAAGGAGGAGATAGAAATATGAAGTTTTTTCATATGACCACTTTGAAGCACAGAGCTTGTAATAGGATTATGGAAGTGGCTAAAAGTAATGGCACTGTTATAAAAGATCCCAACAGCATCAAAGAGGAAGCTCTCAATTTCTATAAAAAACTACTTAATGAGAGGAATATCATTGCTGATGAGGTAATTTCTTTCATGTTGGAGGCTATTCCCCAAGACAAAATTGAGGAGCAGAGATTTAAAGATATCACTAAAGCTGTCACACTTGAAGAACTACAAAAAGTTGTGTTTACTTTAGAAGGTGACAAGGCTCCGGGCCCGGATGGTTTTTCTATTAACTTTTTTCAGAAATTTTGGGAAATATGTTCGGATGATCTTCTCAGAGCGGTGAATGAATTCTATAGAACTGGGGATCTTTTGAAAGAGCTGAATAACACCCACATTGTGCTTGCTCCAAAAAAAATGGATGCTAAGGACTTCAAAGACTTCAGACCCATCAGCCTTGTGAATGTTATCTATAGAATTTTTACCAAAATCATTGCTACCAGGCTTCAATTTATTATGAATGATTTAATCTCAAGGCAGCAGAGTGGATTCATTAAAGGTAGGATTATCCAAGATGGAGTGATTATGGTACATGAGACCATACACTCTATGGAAAATAATAAAAAAGTGAATATGGTCCTTAAGCTTGATATGAATAAAGCCTTTGACAAGGTCTCTTGGGTTTTTCTAGACAAAGTTTTAATTAAATTTGGTTTTCCTGCTAAATTCAGAAAAATTATTAAGGCTTGCATCTCTACGGTCAGATTCTCAGTGGTGGTTAATGGTGAGCCGGTGGGATTTTTCACAAGTAGCAGAGGGCTAAGACAAGGGGACCCCATATCCCCCCTGCTCTTCATTCTTATGGCAGACAGTCTTAGTAGAACAATTGGTAAAGCAGTTATTGACGGTCTTCTGAAAGGTTCAAAGCCCACTTCCATCAGCCAAGCAGCTTCTCATCAGCAATTTGTGGATGATACAATCCTTCTTTTAATGGCATCCATCCTTGAAGCTAAGGCTACCAAGGCTATTCTGCAACTTTACGAATCTGCTTCTGGGCAAGAGATCAATTATGATAAAAGCTCCATTTTCTTCTTCAACACTCCTGAGGAAAGACAACTTAAAATTGCAAAAATTCTGGGCTGTAAAATAAGTGCACTTCCAGCCACTTACTTAGGACTCCCTCTTGGCACTAAAAAAGTTTCTACCAAGGTGTGGAATGATCTGTTGGTGAGATTTCAAAAAAAAATGGCTGGATGGAAAGGAGCCATTCTTTCTAGTGCTGGTAAGTGCCTGCTCATAAAAAGCACTCTTCAAAATCTGCCTATCTATATCATGTCTCTATATAAGATCCCTTCTACCTTCAGAGAATAAATTGAGAGGATTCAGAAAAACTTCTTATGGCAGGGCATGGAGGAGAAGTTTAAATATCACTTAGTTGCTTGGGATAAGGTTTGTACTCCAAAATCTATAGGGGGCCTGGGCATAAAAGACATCAAGAAAATGAATGAGGCTCTTATTGTGAAAATGGGCTGGAGAATGCTATCTGAGAAGCAACCCTGGATAGAATTAATTAAGGCTAAATACCTTAATCAACAAGCAGTCTTTTCTTTTCTTCAAGATGAGCATCTTCCTTATGGTTCCATTTTTTGGAATAATTTAGTGAAGAGCAGAAATTTCATCAAACAAGGAAGTAAATGGAAAGTGGGAGATGGTTGTGATATAAAATTCTGGGATGATAACTGGTTTAATTGCAGCCTTATGGACAGATTTGGTGTAGTCAAAGACAGTCTTGAAAGCAAGTATGGCACTAGAATCAAGGATTATATTGAAAGAAATGGTAACAAAAAGAAATGGAAAAAACTTTCTGTGGATAGAGATGATCTGATCCAAACTATTTCCTCCCTGCAAGATCAGTTGGACCTTATCCCCTTAAGTCAGCTGGAAGTTAAGGATGAATTGATCTGGAGCAATTCTATTGATGGGGACTACTCTGTTAAAAATGGTTATAATACTTTCTTCGACAATAGTCAAACTGAGTTTAAATGGAGTAGAATTTGGATGACTGAGCTAACACCTAAAATTAACTTTTTCTTTTGGCTTGCTCTCAGGGGCAGAATTCTTACCACTGACAACCTGATAAGAAAAGGTTTCATAATGCCTAATAGATGTCATCTGTGTAAAAAAGACTCTGAGGATATCAGTCATTTGTTTATCCATTGTGAATATGCTACCAAAATGTGGAGTTTTTCCCTCTCTAATTTTAAAGCTTCCTGGGTGGTTCCGAAGGACTTCAGTCAGCTCTGGACCCAATGGAGCCCACCCTATAAACATTGTGTTGTGAGAAGGCTCTGGAATTTGGTAATGCCTCATGTTATTTGGAGGATATGGAAAGATAGAAATGATATCATCTTTAGAAATAGTAAACAGAATTATAAGCTCAGTATTGGGAAAATTTCTAATGCTATTAAAGAGAATATTGCTAGATTTAAACCCCCCAAGAACAAGAGTTATCCAGAAAATGAAGAGCATATCTTGTCCCAATGGCAGATTGGAGCTGACAATATCTGAAATAATTCTGGTAATAATATTGATAGATCTTTGATACATTGGCATCCTCCTGATCTCAACTGGTATAAGTTGAACTTTGATGGGGCCTCTAAGGGTAACCCTGGAATTGCAGCTGGGGGAGGAGTGATCTGGGATCATAAAGGTAGTTTGGTTGCTGCTTATGCTGGTAAAATGGGAATACAAACTAATCATTTTGCTGAAGCATTATCTGCTTTATGGGGCCTTAGAATTGCTCAGACTCATAATATCCAAAATCTCATTCTGGAAGGAGACTCGCTTAATATCATTAATCATCTTAATCAGTGTTCGCCTCCAAGTTGGAACATCAAGGACTTCATCTTGGAATCCATAAGTATTTTCCAAACCTTCAATAATATTCGGATCAAGCATACTTACCGGGAGGGTAACAAGGTGGCAGATGCATTGGCTAACTATGGCATAAATGTTAATCACATTATTTGGGATAATAGTGATCACATTCCTGAGCAGATTCAAAACAACATACAAGTGGATACTTATGAGCATGCAAATTTGGGGTAAGATAAATGAGCATTTGGAGTGGGTCTTTGAGAATAAGACTTTCACACGTGCTGATAAGTTTAAAACAACACTCAAGCAGATCTTGATGGGAAATCAAGGATATAGAAAGTATAATGATGACTTAAAGTGGATTTATATGAAGATTAAAGCCACACATGCGGGAAATATTGTGCCTATAACAACTTTTAAACAGGTTTTTACGGATTTTCAAGTCCGTAGTAAGGATGATGATGATCTGGAGTGGGTTTCTAAGGGGGCTGAAGTTCACGCATGTGGGATTTCCCAGGTACATAGCAGCATTCACGCAGGCATTCGTGGGAAATGTTATGACAACAATGGCTACACTATTCATCATTCCCATCATGTGAGAAAAAATAGAGAAAGGTGGATTGGAAACTGTGTCTATTATAGAATTCCTCATAGGGATTTTGAAGTTTATACTTTCAATCACTTAAGCATGGTGAAAATGGGAGGAGCCCCTTGTCAGATCGAGCCCAGCGAGGACCCGGAGTGGAAGAATAATGAAGAGCTTTGGAATCTTCTCAACCAGGGAGGCATCACAAATTTTATTGAGAAGATACAGGGTCACGACCAAAGCATTTCCATGTAATTTGTGAAGGATTGGAAGGATCACAAAGTTGAATATGGTGGACAGAAAATTTTGATCAATGAAGAGTTAATAGCCGAAGCAACAGGCCTTGGAATGGATGGGTACCACTTTTTTAATAAAAGGATTGACAGGGCTGCTGAGGAGAGGAAATTTGTTGAGGGTAATGAGAAACTGGTCTTCGTCATGGTGGGTTTACAGGTCAGCTCTATCCCTCTACCTTTTGATGAGGTCACCCGTATGATGGTGCGATACATCTCTTTGGAGGGGAGATTTGTCACAGTGCCCTTAAAACATCTTGTGTTCCTCAATCACTTCCGCAGAAGTTTCACGGTATGTTTCCCTCATTATCTACTTAATTCTCTTGAGTGCTCCATTTTGGAGTTCCAAAAGCATACTCGTGCGGTCCCTCTACATCAAGGTCTCATCTTCTTGTTGCATAAACTTTGTCTTCTTAAGTTTCCCGGCATTCCAACTTCCCCCATCTCTGTTCCATCTTTCCCCTCACCGCTGCCGCTACCCCCATCTCTTCTCCTTCTATCCCCATCACCATTGCTGCTACCCCTTTTCCTTCCTTCTCGGCTCCCCCTGTCATCCCCCCCACCTCTGCTCCCACCCCCTTTGCCTCCACTTCGACCAGACCTATAACTAGGTCTTCTAAAAGACTGAACCTGGATACCCCTGTTTCGGGGAACGTTCCTCAGGACTTGGAGGTTGCTCATAATCTCCTTCATATTAGCAGTACTGGTTCACAGGAGGCACACACTGAGAGCTCCAAAAAAAGGCTGGAAGCCTTAGAAAAGACATGTTGCTGTTGAAAGAAGAAGTTAAAAACTTGGCTAAGCAAAAAGGTAAGAGGAAGAAGGAGGAGGAGGTTGATATTGACAATAAACAGGTTGAGGATATCTACAAAAAACTGAACTCCCTGGACAACCATCTAGGGAAATCCAAGACTCGCCATGACCATAATATGGCTATATTTAGTGCAATCGAAGAATTTATTGAGCAACATGTCCGCAGTGTCTCTAATCTCAGTGGAATACCAGCAACTCTTTGGGGCACGGAAAAGGAAAGCAAACAGACCATTCAACAGCTGGATATTTCTGACCCTACTCATATGATGACATTGGCTATGTTCACCTCTTGGCAGACTATTAAATCTAGAATCGCCAAAGCCACCAAGAAGTAATTGTGGATCTGCGCTGCTCTTGCTGCCTTCCTTCATGTTTTTTGTTGTTTTTTGGCTACTCTTCTGCAGTGTTCGAACTGGTTTGATGTTTTGGGGTAACTGCTCTTTGGTTACCTTGGGTTTTTATGTCTTATCTAGATCTTGATCCTTCTTGTAATGATTTTCATTCCTATTCTGGCTTCTAGGCCCTCTTTGTATACTTTCCAAAACTATTTACTAATAATAAAAAATAATAATAATAAATAAATCAACAAT